>CAUVYM010000040.1:0-29114 GCA_963556165.1 Tipula helvola
AGGATCTGTGCAAGAATTATCAATACCAAGCAATCGTGTTGGTTGGAATTTTTTATTCAGGAAACTTTATACATTCACTAAGACGTAACGAAGTGATCATAATGATTTTACAACACATCAGGTATCACGGGAAACATTATAAAATGATTATTATTGAAAATGGTTAGAACTCTTAAAAGTTCAATGTCACAGGGCCTATTGTGCAATTAGTCCAGTCGCCGCAGCCCGATGAGACGATTGATTTTTCCATAATCATAAGCTCATCAGTTCGAAACTATATAAAATGGTCTTACAATTTTTTGGAAATATGTGTTAACTTCAAATAAATAGAAACAACATTTCCGTTACAGGTTCTGTGTTAAACAAGTGTGAATAACACCATTGATTGAATAAAACTCTATAATGAACTAAAGTATGAATTTTGGGACACTAAATATATTTGGTCAACCACTCTCAAAATACAACTAATATTACAATTTAACTAGACTGGAAATCCAGTTAACACAATTCTCCATAAACGAATGAAAGATAATCCGATTACTGAGCTAGAACAAAATATTACAATTCGTGGATCAGCCATATTTTACAAAACGCGTAACCTGTGGTCCGTTATATTATCTGCCAAAATGATTTGATAGTCAAGCTGACAATTCAGAAATGTTACCATATTCTCACGATTAGCACGTAAATCAGCAGTAAATTGATGATACACTTAATCAACTAGGATTTTAATCATGGCATACATGTCCACAGCAGAGATATTAATATAGCTGACATACAATGCATTGGTACAATCTTTTTGATAATATTATAGTCTCGTACATTTTTAATTTTTTATAAGCAACCATTGTGAACTGTTCTTGAGGCAGCTTTTGAGATAAGAATGGAAAACGGAAATATTACCAAAACGAAAACAGCCTCATAATAGATTAACATAATTATATGTATATAGCTTTATACAGGATATTCAGTAAAATTTAATTTTCATATCAGATTTTAAATATTTTGAGAAGTAAATTAAATAAACAAATTCCATCAGTTTAATTTTGATTATGTCCACGGTTATATTGATAGCTTATCATTACATTATGATAGCTTATATTCCAATTTACTCAAATTTCAAATAATTGTGATTTCAAGGATTATCAAAAAAAGATGTTATTTGTATTCTTAGATTTGAAGACCCCTTTCCCAATATCTTAATGGGTCATGACAAAATAAATCCTCTACCCCCCATGCCCCTAAATCACAGACTTACAATTAATGGTACAATATTTAGAATTGAATGTCCAATCAAAATCGCTTTTACCAATTTTAATTTTCGACCTTTAAGAATTAACCCTTAAAGGTTTGCCATTATGCAATGTAACGGTCCTAACTCCAAATTGACTAAAATTCATTTGTGTGACTCAAAACTAGAGTGTTGATGTGTCCAATAACGACGTTGGAATCTAATTTGACGATCTAATCTACATTTTTAAGTAAGGTAGTAGTTTCAATTCAAAAATTAAAAATTAAAAAATTTTTGAATATAAAGAGAAGAAGAAGAGTATAATAATTTTAATCAGGTAATTTTAATCAAATTTTATCCTTATCATATACGAACAAAAAAAATCCTTACATTTTAACAAGGTAACTAAACTAAAGAAAATTTCATAAGTCACGCGAATTTTCATTCGATTTTATTCCTTCCCAAAAAATCCTTTTTGGGACTGGCTTTTGAAATAATAGTTGTTCGCCAATTTTTTACGGCATTCAATCCCGTTGACTCCGTTTTTTTCAGGAAGATTAATTTGTTGAAGTTTTATAATTTTCCTTAAAAAAGGTACCTAGTTAATTTTTTTCGGGACCTTTTGTGGCATACGTTTTTAAATTTGTAAAAATCGACTTCTGTTTGAACTCGGCAATCGTTTATCCCATTAGTTTTTTTTAACGTGATAACGTCTTACACCACATGCTTAGAAAATTGAGACGAAATTTAGCGCTTGGTCGGTAGCATTTACTTATCAACTGTAAGCATTACCTTTAGTTTTAATGTATGATTCCTTATGTTATTCCTTAGGCTTCATGCCTCATGCATAATATTATCGCAATGACGACATCAGGCGGTGATGTAAGAGGCACCGCGAACCCCTTATTTCGCGCGATTTATATGCTTGAACCACTGTAGCGAGAGAATAGGCCAACCGAGCGGAGCAATTCCGGTATCAATTTTTGCGTAAAAAGACAGTGGTAGTTAATTTATTTTAAATTAAAATAATTAATCTTCACATAAATTTTAATTAAAATTTAAATCTTCAAGATAGCGATTTACAATGCTTGAGAGCACTTTAGCGAGAGAACGCCTCTTTTGATCGGAGCAATTTTTAATTAAAATTACAAATTTCAAAATAATGATTTATAATAACTGAAAGCATTGTAGCGAGAAAGCGCCACATCTGATCGGAGTATTATTATTATTATTAGTTGAGGGCCATGTGGGCGTTCAAGCCACCCCGCACTGCGACCTTAAAGATCTTTTGTGCATGGACCCTACTTAATGAGCCGTCCAGTCAATATTCAGGCTCTTAATGAACCTGACAATACTGCCGGCCGGTATATGTGATGCATACTATCCGGGCTCATTACTCTCCCTCCTAGATGCTGTAACCTTTTGTAGAAAATGGCTGGGCATTGGCACAGAACATGTTCCTCAGCCCATCCTGCATTTTTTTTTTACTAAATCCACCAAGTCGTCCTTATCCAACACTTCTGGTGTGTCGTTCCACTTTTTGCCATATACCAAATCTGATCGCATGTATAGGAATACGAGCTGGTTTTATTGTGGTAGTTTCTGGGCGCCAGTTCTGACTTACTACTATCTGCAAAGCCGAAAACAGAATCCAGTTTTTATTTTGAGCAGAACTATTGTCAGCCCAAAAAATAAATTTTGGCACATCTCGTCTTGATTGTTGCATAACATGTAAGAAAGAAGACGCAATATCTATGGCAGACCGACACGTTATGGCTATATTCCAAAGTACACACAAATTAGTTTGATCGTATTGATAAAGTGGCACAAAGGTTTCGTTGAACACCTCTAATCGACTATTGATATCGTATTATGATTACCTTTTGCATATCTACTGTCAACATATTGACGGGTGGCGGGCCCTCATATGACTTATCGGTTTTGTAAAATTTTTGGGCTTGTGCGTAATTCAATTTATGATTGACAAAATGTTGGCAAATCGCACAGTCATCGGTACGTCACCTGTATTTAGCTAGCTGCTTCTATATCTTGTAACACTTTTTAGTGCTTTTTATGCTCAGCACATATATGGCATTCGTCCTGTGATGGTTTGTCAAATCCGTTGTTATCCTTTTTAAAATTTTCGAATATGTCACATAATAAGTAGCATTTTCAAATTTTGGAAAAAAATCATTCAACACAAATTTTATTGTTATTTCATACAATAGATACCTGCGATTCTGTCGCAAGTTATAATGGAAGGCTTATGTTTACCGCATCACCACGCTGGTCAGTCAATTGCACCAATCTTGTATTTTCATTCCTTCGTTTAAAAAGTTCTGGTATTAAACCATCTGTTTTCCGACCGATAAAGTATAAAGAAGCTTGGTTTTAAATACAGTTTGTTTAGTATTTTCTGCATTGAGTCAAAGATAGTAAACATAGGTGTAGGTACGTTTTGTGGATGATGTGTGGTAACGTTTTTTAGTTTGCAAAACAATTATTTCAAAAAACAACTGACGCCTGGCAAAGTTAATTTTTTTAAACTGGTCGAAAATGTCTTGCTGTCTATAATTATTCTGAAATTTCCGCACGCATTTTTTTCAGATGAAAAATCTTCCGACGTGTGTGCTGGGTATACATTTTCTGCTGCATTTACACTGAATGAAGTCTAAAAAAACATTATAATAAGGACATATACATTTAAATAAGCGAGCAGCTAGATGTGGATCATCAACAATCTATATTATTTTCATTGGTGTCAGAAGACTACAATTTCCCACAAGAAATAGTTACTTTTGTAAAATTACTATGTATTGTATGAAATCTCCTGTTTATAAAATTAAAACACTAAATATCGAACTGCATACATAACTTAGCACTATTTTTTGAAAGATACAGTATTTTGTATCCAATCCATTCTAAGTTTTCTCACATAATCTAATATTATTTTCAAATTGCTGCTTTCTGTAAAAATATATTAAAATGTACTTACAATTTTTTAGCCAGAGATGTTTACTATATCATTTACTTCTGCTTGAAATACGGTTGCATTTGAACCCAAGGACTTCGAGAGAGCAGTCCCACTCCCGTATATTCCAACCCCTGCCCCCTCTACTGTTTTAATTTTACACTTGCGACTTGCTGACAATGCAAAGTCGCCTATAGGTCACCCAGCTTTATTACAGGAAGGCTAAATAAAACTGGAGGGTACCTGGTATCCATAATTCGCATATTCGGACTGATTAACCTATCAGCCATTCATCCATCGGCATATACTATTCCAATTTTGATTAGACTATTTTATCAAGGATTTCGCTTTAGCGCCGTACTTTAGCCAGTGCCCAAAAGGCCACGATGTGCCTAATGACATTAGTTACCAGAGGTTGCCGCAAAGAGACAAAACGTATACTTGAGAATTGCGGCCAAGTTACCCAGATTAAGTTTTCTATAAATTTGGACGTCATCAGCGAAAATATGAAATAAACAATGGTAAATAGAGGATTCTATGTCATTAATGTATATGTAGAAAATATTAGATGGCCCAGTACTGAATCCTGAGGAACGACGGAAATTTCAGGATGGAAATCAGACAAAGAATTGTCAAAAAAAACTGCCTGAGAATCAATTTGGCAGCAGATTTTCAATATAACGTTGTCAAAAAGGTCGTTGGGCTATAATTCTTAGAGTGTTAGAAACATAATTTTATTGCGGTTACACAAAACGAATAATCACAAAATTCAGTAAGTCGCAGCTGCTAGGTTTGGCGTTTTGGCGGGAGCGATTTGTAGGGATTCAAATGGACCCAAAATTTAACATAAACTGCTTATAACTAAAATCTATTTTTGTACAAAATGCCGACCATAAAATTGTCAATATTAAAAATAAGAAAAATGTATGCGACCTTTTGTTAATCAATGTTTTGAATGTTACCTAATCGACGAATTAGGTAACATTCAAAACATTGATTAACAAAAGGGAAATCTGAAAGTCTGGAATAAATATTTTTTTTCGCGACTAGAAAACTTAGTCAGTAGTGTGGAAAGCCAAAATTCTTACATATAATTAAATATTTGGGGATTTTGTGCAAAGAACATAATAAGCCGATTAATTCTTGTGATTATATGTAGTAATATTTTATTTTTTAACTTATTTAAGATATTGAACGGGCTTTCAAAATTACAGAAATAATTTTAATTAGTATTTCTTGGATAGCTAAATTCAGCTCAGATTAAAAGTTGATTTAAAATTTTCAAAATGAATTTATTGGTTTTTTTGTTTACTCACACGGCATGACCTGCATCCCCATTTATTTAAAGCTTATCGATTCTAGCGTAATTCGCCAACGAGAAGCTGCTAATGAAACGAAATTTTTACAATTTAAGAAGCTAAGCTTCATTTACATCTTACTCCGCCACAACATGTATACCACGCATATAAATTCATAAACATACATGAAATAATTAAAATTTAATGTTTAAAGGATGCATTAATTTGCTGGAATATATCAATTAATTATAACTAAATTGGTTTTCATATACAAAAGCGTAATATAATAAAATAAAACATAATTAATAATAATCCAATATTGATTTGGTTCTTGGATTTTTCTTAAATTTGTTGTTGTTGCTGCGTCTTATTGTGGGGTATCCATTTAGCAAAAACAGAAATATATACTCTGTTTATTTTTTCTTATCAACAAACACAAAAGTTATAAAAAAATAAAACTATAACTAATTGGGTGGTTTCTGTTTAATTTTGTTATTTAAAAAAATACAAAAAAACATAAAAACAAACTGGTTTTATGTTTTTCCTTCCTTTAAGGTCTTAGTTGTTTATTTCGCTTGAGGTATAATATGCGCGCGCGAGTTTTAATTTTTTTTATTTATTTTTGTTGTATGTATACGAAGAATCAAAAACTAAAAATAAATAAACACAGAATATTGATCAATAAATTTGATACAAGATTATTAATATTGATATGATTAATGGTGTGTAGTTTTTAACAAAAAAAATAAAAAAATTTTGTGTATTGTTATTATAATGAGGTAACAATGTGTTAAGATACGATGTCACCTTTATTTTATAGTTCTTAGGAATTCTTCTCGTGTTCTTATGTATTTGATAATGCGTAGGAACACACAACTATATAATGTATATGCAGTTGACAACTGCTTCTTTTCACTAGCATGGTGGCATAACTGTTTTACCAGAGTATGATAAATGAGTCGCTTTCTAACCAATTTTGGACTGTGTGCGAATAAAGATAAATGTATTTATGTAAGTATTTTCAAACTTCCGATAGCTGCACTTAACACAAAAAATAAAAAAAATTTAATGGATTTCATATCACCGACTCATTATACCGTAAAAACATATATACATCTGCTTAAGCTAAAAATAAAAACAAAAAAACTTTTATGCTAATTCTGTATGTCTTCTTTATGTTTTCAAGAAGACATTATACTTAGAGAAGATCTTTGGAAGCAACCAAAAAATAATCCACCAACACTCTATTTAACAAACTGGACGATAACATCAAATTATAATAATAACAATAATAATCTCAGGTGTTAATTCCGGAAAACTTCCATTAAGCGAGAGATGTGGAGCTAACCAAAAAAAAAAAATTAAAAATCGCGTACACAACAAACAAAAAAAAAATTGTTTGATATACACATTATTTCAAAAAGCACTCAAATAGAATAAAGCTACGTACTTACATTTTCATGTCATTTAAAATTGTTTTAAATGCTCTAAATAAAAAGTTGTGTAGATTTTTTTTTTGTTAAGTTAACAGCGGAAATATGGAAAACAATATAATTTTTTTTTAAATATATTTTTCAATTTAAGCCACTTGTTTATTTATCACAAAACGTAAAATATATAAAATAAAAAATCGTTAAAATAAAACTTATGTTTCTTACATTGTTGTTGGTATATTATATGCTTGCTGCTTTCTATACAATACTTAAACTTTTTTTTTTTATATTTCCGACCATTAAATGAAGGAGCAAAAGTTTATTTATTTCCAGTTATTGCTGTTGTTGTTATTGTTCCACTAGTAAGCTAAACTTTTTATTTTTTATTTTTTTTCCAAAACAAATATGTTATATTTTTAATAGGTTAATGTAAAGCTTTTGGAGAATCATGTTGATAATCAATTTTCCAACAATAATAAAGAAAAGTTGTATGTATAAGAAAGACTAAGGGAAATTTGAACGAGGTTTTAATTATTAAGCTTTAAAAGGCTTTCATTGGTTTTCTAAAAAAGGGACTTTAGAGAATTAAAAACATTGTATATTTTAGAAATAGTATTACAAATATATTTGGTGAATAAACTTTATCGTTAAAATCATATTATTTAATTTACGAATTTTGGACAAAAAGCTTGTGTGAAATAAAATTTAAAATTTAAATCGTTTTATACTGAACTTTTTCGGTATGGTTTCGTTTTATTGATCCAAACCTTTAAATTAAAACAAAAAATCAAATAATGACAAATACGATATTGAGGTATTAAAAATGTACTTTGTCCTGTATATTCAAATTAATGGCGTTCTGTCAGCCGAGTTCACTCACTCTGATTAAATAGAAAACAATAATGTATAGTAATACCTAAATGACCTAACACTTAACTATCTCTATCGTGACATTTTTAGCTGTTAGCCCGATATAATGTAGTAACTTTTATCAAAAATTTCATTCCTTAAACAAAAAAAATTTGTATTTCTAGGCATTTTTAGATAAAGTCATATAAATATTTCAACTAAAACGATTCATTATGTAGACACTACTCATATACGTCCAGATTCTTTGGGGTCTCGGTTATATTCTGTGCGACTTACAAAAAAATTATATCTGGAATTTTTGACACAAACAAGTTTCGGCTCCATTCTGTGCGACTTACACAAAAATTATATCTGGAATTTTGTAGTTGTAGTCGTCTGAATATTTTAACACAAGTGATTCACAAGCACTTCTCGTGTACTGCCGGATTCATACATTGGTCTTATAATTGATTTTTTTTAATAATTAAATTCAAAGAGATTTCGGCTCTTTGTTGACTGATGTTGTACATATCTTCTGCAGTTAATATTTTGTTTGCGTACGTTTGATTATTTTTAATTTGTATTTTTACTAAACTAAATATTTATCAAATCGGACTTCAATTTATTTGGGCAGTATAAAACACTAAATGTGGTTTAACCTTTGTAGTGTGGATGTTTCTAATTTTAATGGTTAGGCCAGTCATGTCATTATATATTTCATAATTTTTACTTTTCTTGCAACAAGCGCTATATCAAATTCATCGGAATTTGGCCGGCTAATAACGGCGTGCATCCCGGGATTAATATTTTCGGTATAAATTGTAATTAAATTACTAATGGTACTCGATTTTCCTTGCATTGGTTGGTCGCAGCAATATCTTGTAGGCAGTAAAGTTAACTCTAAAAAGTTTTTGATGTAAAATTACCCCGATAATCGATGGCAACACAATACCATCGATAGTCATAGTAAAATTGCTCTCTACGAGTATTTTGAAAGAATTGCGCATTGATGTGTAAACAATATTTGCGCCACAAAAGGTGAATATTACACGAAAAACCAGTAAAATATGCATATAAATTTTACGACAAAATACGTAAATTTTGGTTGAATTTTCAGCTATATGTTGTAAATTTACACATATTGAGAGTAAAATTACCTGAAAAAGTACTCGTTCAGATGTAAATTATTTACAAAATTTACCTATAAAAGCCCAATTTTTCTAAAATTATCAACTGATTTGTGTAAATTTACTTATATATTTATGTAAAATAGCATATATCCATGCTTAATTTTACAGGATTTCGTTGCAAAATTTACACCTTTGACGTAAATTTTATAAGTAGATTTAAGTATTTAATCATAAAAGCCGGTCAGTAAAGTGTAACTTATAACTCACTTGAGAATGAGATTAAATGTGAAAATTTTATTGTAAATTTAAACTGTGCGATGTAATAAAAAATAAAAGAAAATTGTTAAAGTTGTTTAATATGTTTTTATTTAAACTCATTATTAAATTCAATCACATTAATAGCCAAATTTTCAAAATTAAGGAAGGCTACCATATTCGAATCACTATTTTAACTATAAAAAATACTTATATAAAAATAACATTTTTAATAATGTATTGTAAATATATACATCTTCTAAAAATTTGATTAGATATATTTAAATTCAAATTACAATAAATAACCGTATTCAATCAATTTGTTTTTTGATATACGTATTTAATTTGTTTATTAAATTATTAATTTTTGATATATTATTAATATAATTTTTTTTCCTTCTGATATTATTAATATAGTGTTTCAAGAAAAAACGAGAAAAGAATTCTAAAGATTGAGAATTTTTTTTGGTTATAATATATTAAAGTTATAAAAATACGTTAAACACAAAGTAAATAAATCTAATATTTTTGAATTTTCAAATTTTCCGACAACAACCTTCTCAAAAAAGATGTAACTTGTGCTCTTATCGTCCGTTAATGTATCTGAAATTAGATAATTTTAAATATAAATGAAATAAAATCGTGCATTTTATAATTAACGTGCGTTACATAATGCAACTTTCAGACTTCATATCACAAACCGATTGTAATTCGATACGAAAAAATATTTAAAAGAACAATTATAATTTATAATTTTTTTATTAATTACTTGTTATTAATTTTGTAAAAAAGATAATTATGTAATTTGTAATTGATAGAATTTTATAAAATATTATAGAATTCTATAGAATTTTGTAGAATATTAAAGAATTATCATAGAATTTTCAATAATATTTGTAATCTATAAAATTAATAAAAAAAGACGAACAATTACTGAAATATAACTCATTTTAATAATTTTTGATGGGCGAATTAAATATAGATTTAGAACGCATTTTTCTAAAATTATCTCACCTATAAGTGCAAACCATAGTGTGCTTGTTGGACACGCGCTAATAATTTCCTCCAAAGTTGTTCCAAACTGAAAAAGAAGAGCTTTGAATATTTTTGCTTTATGTATACATTAATGCGAACTTACCTCAAATCTTTTAAACATATAGGATGGATCCTCATTGAAATACAGGAAAAAACATTTTATTAGATTAGAGTTGTAAGAATTATTCATATTACTGCCTTTGGCACACGCGTTGATATTTGTTTGTTTGCTTTCAGACCAAAATCATTTGACTATTTCCTATTTTTGTTCAAATTCAGTTGTAATTTTGATTGGATCTATGGCCATTAATTGTTCGAAGTGTTGAAAACCAAATTCCTTTTCAAATAAAAAGGATCATTAAGGAAAACTCTCTGTACTGCAAAGCAGTCTTTCATAAACTTTTTAGCTGTTTCGCGCTCTTCCGCTGATATCATATTTTGTTTAAACATTCTTGTAAATACTTTTGTTTGGATTCAATGCTGTTACATGTTTCTCCATATCCAATATTTGGTGGTTGCCAGTTGACAAAAGTGTTCTTTAGAACATTGGCTCTTTTCCGCTGTTTTGCTGGTATATTTGCAATCAGCTCTTCACGAACACGGTTAGGAGGCCGACTAAGAAATTAATTTCTATTTTTCATGATAGTTATTAAGGCCACTGATATTGTGGTAGTAATTACTTGGTCATTATCTTTTAAATAGAATGAATCTGGGTATATGAATGTCACTCTATGGGCAACAGTTCTAATAATGGACATTGGAATGTAAAATGAAATCTGACGCATCTCATAGATGAGTATGTTGGCTAAACAGTTCATTCTTTTTCCAAGATAGATTTTGGTTTTTAACATTGTTGTAATGTCTGAAGGAAATTTATTCCATGGAATTATAAAATTAGAAAAAAGCATTACACACATTGAATTCGAGGATGATGTTGATGTATTAGTCATAGCTGTACTGGACATACTTAGGGTATCAGTGTCCTCATGTTCTGGATAGTTTGGTGGAGGAATTATGATTTCTCTGTGTTCGTTTTCTATACCCTGAGGTTCTACTTCTTGATTATTGTGTGGAGTGATTATAAATTCATTAATTTCGAGGGGCTGAGTATGTGATTTATCCGCAGAAAATGTTTCATTAAAAAAACTTGCAGAAATATTAAGCTGTTGTGTCCAAATTTGGTGATTTTGGAGAAGCATAAATTTAATACATTTTTTTCTGCAATGTAATGCGCCAATACTTCATGATCGCATACTTCTGAACCATCTGTTTCAAGTACAATTTTGGACCATTGTATCCCAACATCGTGAGCTGGAATAAAAAAACCGGCTTAATATAATCTTATTTTATCAATTGTGATTGGTGAAGTATGCTAAATAGAGAATAAACTAAAACTTTAGTCCTATGAAAGATTTTCCATAGCGAAAAGGTTTTAGTTCAGTCCCTATCTACTCTGATACAACAGAAATATTAATTTAAACTTACCTTTTTGTAAGAGTTCAGGAATTAGAGGTAAAGTTAGAAAATTTTTCTTGAGCATTCTATCACTGCTCCATACTTTCACTGCGTATTTCTTGTCCACTTGCGCCATATTATATTTATTTTCTTTACATACGAAGTTATGTTTAACTGATGGCTTGTAAAATTACTGATTAGATCGTTATAGTGACTTGAATATAGTTTTATAAAAATCCGAATTACTAAGCTTAAGTTGATATAGTTATCTTATTAATTGTTTTCAAAAACAATTCTCTAAAAATGCTTATTATTATATTATTATTATAATGAATAATTAAATAAATTATTTAGATGTAGGTACGTTATATATAGGTTTTTTTACAAGAAGTTTTTCAAGATGACAAATCGAATAGGAGCCACATTTTTCACTAAAATATTCGTATAAACATAGATTTTCGTTATACAACATTTTAAAAGTTTTTCCATAAAACACAGCATGTTGATAGGATTTGTCTAAAAAAATTGCACTTAATTGTAAGATTTCAATATTCCCTAATTCATTGCAATTTACCATGACAAAATCGTTTTCTTTGTCAATTGTATTGAAATATACTATTTTCTTAGTAACAAAACAAAAACCGTTTGGTAATGTAATGTTGAACATGAAGTCTGTTAAGTCTAAGACATTATCAGAACTAATGAAAATTCTGAATCTATCTTCAAAAAGTCCTGCTTGCATCAACTGATGGTTTTCAGATAGCGTTAAAGTAATATTTTGAAAGTTTCTAGCCATTCTTGCAGTAGTTTTAAAATATTTATTTTTTTGTTCAAATTCCATGGTCCATAATAGTTTAAGCGGTCCGAATTTCCGAATTAATTCTGGGTAATGGTAGATAAAATGATGTTTGGGTCGTAATTTATAACTGGGAAAACAATCTTTCCTGTATTCGTAATACAAATATATAGTGCGAGAGCAATTCTATTTGGCAATTTGAAATTTCAGAAGCACAAATTAGCCGACACATTTCGATCATTATTGTAAAAAAATTTCATACAATGTTATTTGAGTTTTCAATGTAATTCATTAAAATAAGCGGCATCATAACTAGTATCAAAGCAACCTTGATTATACAAGCCATAATCTAAAAAACGAAGCTTTTATTAGGGAATTAGAAACGACGAAAAAATCAAAATTTCCATAGTAAAACACACAAAACATATGGGAAATCACTTTTTTTCCTAAGACAAATTTGTAAATGAAAACGTTGCAAATTCTTAATTATGATTTCTGAAATATTTTCATAAATGTTTAAATTTTAACATATATAAATCTCGTTTAAGTAAATCGTTTTCATTTTCTTGTAATAATTGATTTATTTAAACCAAAATATAAAAAAAAGTTCATAACAACAGCTTTCTGGTCAAATTAAAAAGAAAAGCTTACTACAAATCGTGTGCATTAAGTCGATATACATAGATGGCAGTGGGTAGTAACATTTTGAAAAATCGTACCAAAAATTACCACCTAGGAAAATTTAAAGTTCAAAAATTGTAGGAAAACCAAAACAAATTCTCAAAATATTAAGAACGTGTCATAATTGTGTGATTAAATAAATTTTTTTGGTATTTCTCTGCCAGCAATTATAGACATCTAACGTACACTAGTAAAACTAAAAATAAATTTAGCAGGTATTATTTTAATTTGTCAGAGCCAACTTTGATGTATTTTTCAAAATGAAAGTTCGAAAAATATATTTTAGAAATAATTTAATTTTAATATTTCTGCAATTAATATTTACTTAATACCAATATACCCTTCTTGTATATTGCTGTTAAATATATTTAGAACCCTTTTGTATAAAAATTTTGTAACATTTTTGCTTTTTTCATTGAAAAACTTGAAGCTAAAAAACACCATTTTTACTATGGATTCCTATGGAAATTAGTGAAAAGTTATACCACTAAAAAAGCTTCGAAAAAATACGTCATAATGATTATGGCTCTATACTCTAGAAGGCTCTGGATATAGTCGTCGATTTTTTTTAATTTGTATTTCTACTAAACTAAATATTGATCAAATCGGACTTCAATTTATTTGGGCAGTATAAAACACTAAATGTGGTTTAACCTTTGTAGTGAGGATATTTCTAATTTTAATGGTTAAGCCAGTCATGTCACCGTAGATTTTCCAATTTTTACTTTTCTTGCAATAAGCGCTATATCAAATTCATGGGAATTTGATGGGGCTGGCTAATATGAAAAGAGGCATGCCTCCTGAGATTGATTTTTTCGGTACTAATTGTAATTAAATTACTAATGGTACTCGATTTTCCTTGCATTGGTTGATCGCAGTAATATTAAGAGTAGCAGTTGAAGTGGGATATTGGTGTAAAAAAAAAATCGGACACAATTGATATATTCGATACGCAGTCACTCGATAACCCATAAATATCTAAAAGCAAATCAAATCGAATACTGTTGGTTGCATTTTCGTTTCTTTTGTGAATTTGACTTAAAATATGGCACCATTTGCAACAGGATAAATTAAACCACTCAGGAATAGAAAATTTTATATTCGATAAGCATTGTACAAAAGAATCAAATGCAAAGGTACGATTATAAAATGAGTCTGAGCTAAGACTACTATTTATAAGGAACATATTTTTTATTACAGTTTTTTCTGAATCACCAGCTTGGCAGATGTCTGGAACTTCATAGTCGCACTAAGCTTCCCATGGCTTGTTATGTTTTTGAAATAAAAGTAGTTGTGCTTTGATTGGAACTGTTCCTTTTCTTCCATATTTCGCTTATTTCTTTCGATTAAGAAATCGTGATATTCAGATAATGATGCTGATTGAGATGGCCGTTTTAACTTTTGAGGTATATTGAAATTCATTCTTTAGTTGGAAACATTCCTAGATTGCGACATCTACGTTTAATGGTCGCAAAGTAGTTTTCGATGTGGATGTTGCTTCTTTGATCACATTTATTTAATATTCCAGCCCACATTGGAAGATAAGTCACATATATTTTTAGAAACTTAACAATAAATTCTGGATTGAAGAAATTATTAATTTTAGTAGTGTTTTTGTCAGGACCGGTTTTGGTTTGTTTGGAAATCCTGTAAAATTTTGGAAAAATTGGCTCTGCTCGTACATTGTATTCTTTTATGCCTTTCGTATTTGGATATTGCCAACCGCGCGAGTTTATATACCTCAATATAAAACTCTCCAAAAATGTTCTTTATTTCTTCACAGCTGTCGATGAGGAATAACGAAGATATTATATATTTTACTAATTTATCTGCATTGAAAAAAGCAGCAAAATGACTAATTACATCACGTGTAATATTTTTAATTAAATGAAGAAACAATAAAGTTATGATAATAGCTCAAATATTCCAACAAATTCATTCCATTGAATCCATCTACAATTTAATTTATTTGGGCAAAACTAAAATCAGATACTACCGCAACAAGAACGGGTCAAATAAGTTGCCTTTTCACAAAAATTTTAAATATTCGAAGCCAATGAATTTTGCATTAAATTGGGAATTGATTTAAAGGTTAAGTTAGGAGTCAATTTAAGGGTTGAGTTTAAGTTGAGTTGGAGTTGAGTTGGGGTTGGATTAGGCTGTAGTGAGTAGTTACAAATGTTTTATATGATGGAACTTGCCTATTTATCATCCAATTATTATGAAATTTGACATGTGTGTCGGAAATGGAAATCTAAAATTATTTTTGGATAAAGTTCTGGAATATGGCCAAGTATGATGGAAGTTGCCTATTTTTCAACCGATTTAGATGAAATTCGACATGTGCGTTGGAAATAGGATTCTAAAATCCTCCAATTCCAGAATGATTTCTGGATGCAATTCTGGAATATGGCCAAGTATGATGGAACTTGCCCGTTTCTCAACCGATTATGATGAAATTCGACATGTGTATAGGAAATAGATTCTGAAATGAGTTTTGGATGAAGTTCTCGAATATGGCCAAGTATGATGGAACTTGGCTATTCCTTAACCGATTATAATGAAATTTGACATGTGTGTTGGGAATGGAATTCTAAAACAATTTTTGGATAAAACTCTGGAATATGGCCAATTAGGATGGAGCTTGTGCAGGAGGACCTGAAAGGAAACACTGGTTAGACGGGACGATAGAGCACCTTGTACAGATTTTAAAAATGCAATAAACGTATAACTAGCACATATCGTTTTATTGTATGTATTATATATTATATGTTGGTTACAATAGAAATCAATACTGTCAAAATTGTTACACCAACTTTATGACACAGGTGAATGCTTTCCCCATTGAAGATACCAAAGATCGAAGTTCTGATCACTTCGTGAGGTTTCAGCCATTTATATTTTTACAATTATGTAGAATAAGATATTTGAAAAAGTTTGGCTATAAAAATATATTTGTTACACCCAAAGAAATGGACATGGACAAATTATACCTAATCAATGAATATAAAACCTCAATTTTATTTAGGAATGAAACATTCCTTTAAATCACATTTCATGTTTAATTTTAAATGATATCCCGAGTTTTGAGTAGATTATTCCTAAGTAAGCATACATTATTCAATAAAAATTATTCTTAATAATTCACGATCAATGATTATCGTGAACAATTTCACAAAAAAAAATAAAAAAATACAGTTTTAAATATTATACAAATATTTCATCATTTATCACAGCTTTATGCATAATTTATACACAATAAACATAATATTCATCGTCTATCATAGTTTATGCATAATTTGATCCTATCATTCATATTTTATAACGTATTCCTTTCGATTTCTCTCTCTCCTTTTCTCAGCCTACGTGATCTTGATTTTTTGTTGTAGCGTCATTACATCAAAAAACGCGAAAGGAAAAAGTAGTGATCCATAAATTAAATAAAAACTATCATAAATATATCACAAAAATAAAATTAAAAAAGTTAATTTAGTGGTTCAAGTTAGTGAATTAACTTATAATTAAGTATTTATTAAAAAAAATTATTAGCAGTAAATTTATTAGTGGCAAAATAATTTGATTTGGGTACCTAATAGTGAAAACTAAAAAAAAAATTGGCTTTGTCGAGATAATTATATTAGGTAAGTATTCAGATAAATCAATTAATAATTTTAATAGCTTTTGATCACACCGCGAAATAAATTTAAATTTAGATTTTACTTGCAAGTTTATATAATAATTTCATAATTCACAAGGGTATTACACTTTTTATTTATTGTATAACGGGAGTTTTGCACATTGATCCTATGTGGAAAAATGGCGTAATAGTTCAGTAATAGTGCGTAATTGTTTTTTTTTTATTGTGTTATAGTTTTTAATTTGCTTTTTTATTTTGTATAATGTAAAAAATAATGTAATGCTTGTTTCATGGTTGTCGTCGTTCCTTCATTCGTTCGTTCAGTGATTTTTTTCAACCAATCAAATTGCTCGTCTTTCGTCATTTTTCTCTTCTGCAATTTCTGCAGCGAGATGGTTTATCTCCAACTTTTTTTAGCAGAACGATCATGAATAGAAAGAGACTAGAATAATAAATGAAAAGGGATGTACATCATTTTTTTAGGGTTCAAAACATATTTTATTTGAATTTTGTGAACATTACACAGAAAGCAATTATTATAAAGTGTTATTGTGCTAAAACGTGACGATGTCTTCTGATTCAGATAGGTTAATGAATTTATTTGTTGTTAGTTAAAATATATTAATGGCAAAAAATAAAATTTTACGTGGTTTCTAGTAGTGTTGTGTTGTGATAAGATTAATATGTGAATAAAATTAATAGAAATATGTAATTTGTAGAATAGTAAATTAATAGAATTAATTTGTAATTTAAAATTATTTATCTTTTTATTTTAGAATTTTCTTTTGAATTTAAATTGCTCGATTTTATTAAGCAAGAGCCAATATTATTCGATCTGAACCACAAGCTGTATAAAAACAATGCGGCCAAAAAACTGAAATGGGAGAGTATAGCGGTAAAAATGCCACTGAGAGAAATGATTCGTTGGCATGAGGTTGCGAGAAAATACTTTACATTACGATGAACGAAATGCAGTTGCTACAACATAATTTCGATAGCACCAATTGACATGAGATTTGTACAAACAATCTACGGTAGGCACTAATGCACAGATAGTTGCAACAACTTCGTTTCGAAATCTTCAACTCCGTTGATGCTAATTTCCTAGACGTTCGTTGTCAGAACCGAATGGGCCTAATAGTTTTTAAAGTATCAACCTCGTTTCATTTGCCACAAACGTAATTTTGTTACACCAATTATATATGGCTTTTGTGTCAACCGCGAATAAAACAAAATGACTAATGCTGTTGCGAGAACAATATTGTAGTCGTAGTAATCATAGCATTCTGTCGTTGTACCAAAATATCAAAGTTGATTAATTTATTTTGAAATTCCGTTGCTACAACTATACATTCCAAGCGGTTCAGTTTCATTAACTCCTACTGGTTTATTGTGATTGAAAATTTGCTGCCTAAAATATTTAATATGTTGTTGGAAAATTCGTATTACAAAGTGAAGAGGGCATTATATGAGAAGAGGGTGAATTCATTATTATTACCTAAACAATTACAAACAATTCTGCAATATTTGATGGAGTCTAGGATAGAGAAAATTATTCTCAGCTTTTCATGTCTCTTTATAGTTTTTATTTGAAACTTATCTCGATATTTAACGAAATTACGATGACCGAATTGGTGTTGGGATAACTACCTTTTCGATTAGCCCAAACGAATTGCATTTGTGGCAAACTATACCGCAATCATGATAACCGAATTGTTTAACTTCTTAATCATTCATGTTAGCATAAATACACACGTGAATATAATTCGCTAAGTCAGTACGTTCTGCTTGATACTTAAGGTATTAAGCGAAAATTGTATTTTTGTAGTTTGGTCGTACTTACCTGATGAGTAGGTTGTACTTTTGAGTACGAAACCGAACTACCAATACTTATAATTGAACTCAAGTAAAGGAGGGTTCTCATTTTTGAGAGTCGATAAATTTATATTGACTCTGGAGTAAAGTAAAGGGTGGGGGGGATATTTCTACTTTTTCCTTAATAAAACTAATTTGGTTAAACGAACTGGCAACAATCCTATTCGGTTGGAGAAAACAACTAAATGCGGTTGTGTCGACTATTTCTGATTATGTAGTAACCGAAATAGGATTGCACTAACCGTGCAAAGAAAGTTGCTTTAATAATCAAGTCTATTATTATAAACGATCAGTGGTGACGACAACTATAATTTATAATATTCCTAAACCAATAATCGATTAACTCAACCGAATGATCGCTAAGTTCAACCGATGGTCGGTCATGTTAACAGTATATTTCGTTCTTTGTCAAAGCTAATTCCTTTAGGCTAACTAAAAAGGGTCAGTTACAACATCTTTTTCAGTTCTGATAAACAATAAAAAGAGGTTGTCGTAAAGTTTAATTAAAATGTATACAGGACAGAATAATTCGGTAGGGCAATTGATTCGGTTGTCGCAAACGTTTAGTTCTCTGGGTAGTGGGCTTAACAAGTAAGTATTTTAGTTTATAAAATAAAATAGTTTAGTCTGTTTTAGAAGCTATTTGCCACTAACTATAAATTGTTTTACGAGTAAAAATAACACGTTCCCATGCTAATTATTCCTGCATTAATTTAATAATGCATTCCTTTTTTCTGTTAATTTAAAGCCAAATAAGTTAATTTCTACGATGAATGTGCCGAAAAGTGTACTTCGAATTTATAAAAACCAGAAATGAATTTCAGTGAAAAAAGACACATTTTTATGTCATACGATGATTCTAATTTAACTACAAAATATAAAATTATTATTATTTTGTTCTTGAATGTGCATTGCCCCATGTATCGTCGTCAAACCGGAATTTCAAAAATCATTTAACCTCATTTCAGCTATTAAATTATTGTAATGCCCGACCCTAGCCCTTTCTTTTAATATTGGCCTGGCATTAAACCATCTTGATTTTCTAGTATTTTTGTTTAAAAAAATATACCAAAAATAAGCCAAAGCCCCACACGCAATCACCATATCCGAATGAAGCAACTCCACATCATCCATTTCTAAACTAAACTTTAATAATTACTGTTCGATAATTATAATAAAACAAATTTACTTTAATTGTTGAATTTAAAGATTTTGAACACATAAATATTAATTGCAAAATATTATATCGCACAACTATCTTCACCAACGTAAAACACTTGAATAAATAAATAACACAAACATTTCTTGTATATATGTACATGTATTGTATATAGTTAATTAGTTATACATTAGATGGCGACAAAATCGTTCTGTGATTTTTACAGCAACCATGAAATCGCAATAAGAAAATGACCGAATGAACGAACGAACGAACGAAGGAACGACGACAACCATGAAACAAACTTAAAACTCTTTACTATCCGATGCGGAGTGAGTTTATTAATTTTGACTTAATATACTAAATATATTAAAACGATATGTATTAAAATATAGTAAAATTATGCTACAAATTTTTTTAAAAATAGTTTAAGGCAAGCGCTTTTCTCTCAGTAAATACAATAAATAAAATTACAAAGTATTGTAAGCCCGCGTTACAACACTTACTGCACAAGAATATCGAAATTATTTCAGTGACAAAAAGAAATTTTACTATACATTACATAAAGTTAGAATTTAAAGTATTTAAATTTGATTGAATTGTACCTAAACTAATTTAAATTATTTTAACTACATATAATAAATCATATATTTTTTCTAATGTTATAGGAATATTATTTTAAAACAACGAAAAATCCATCAGGGAAATTATACAATAAGTACCGGGTTATATCGAAAAATTTGAGGAAAATTGGATGTTTCGCCGATATTAAAAGACGACGTACTCAAACACCTCTCGCTCATACACACGAATCCGATGCTGAACTAACAGGTGCAAATTTGATAAATAATTGAATTCTAATTGGCATAGTGCATCGTAATTTCATGTTATATTTTATTTAGATAACGAGGAAGTGTGTGATAACAAGGATTGGCTCAAAGTACATAACACTCCCTGGCAGATTGTTGAACAAAAGTGGACGAAAATTTTTAACATCCGCAGTCGCCCGGTAGACAGAGCAAAAGACACTGCTTCTTAATTTAAAGAATGGCCTTTATATACAAATACAAAAGGGTTTCGTCTTGTAAGTATCACTAATGTAATACAATCTACAAAACTCAATTATGATTTGTCTCACGTATATTATTATTAATTCAAAAATTAAATGAAGCATATTTTTAATATAAATATAATTTTGTCAAGTAAATCATAATAATATTTTCATTATACGAAAGCTTCTATACCTTCTTTAATAATTTAAAAATTATATTTAATTTAATTTTCGATTATAATGGATAGGTCATCTAAATTGTCCACTATAGTATTAATACATAAACTAAATAATATATAGACGTCTCAAGACAAATGAAAGTTATTCTCCAAAATTGACGGGTTCCTCCACATTTTAAATAATATTTAAACATAGACTTTACTTAGCTAAAGAATACTGGTATATTATACATACATATCGTCGGTTTGCGAGAACAGTGACACATCTCAAAATGGCCAATTTTGAGATAATAGGAAAAAAATCCTTTAAATGTGACAATCTTTTATCTGGCATAGTGTCAATTCTAAACTACCCATAGTTTTCAATAGATGTGACGTTGAATTTGATGAATTCAACTATTTTATACCAAAAAAAAAAAAATTCAAATCGATTTCCTCAAAAATATGATATTTTGAGATGTGTCACTATTCTCGCAAACCGACGATATACTATAAAATTCTATGTTATGTAAAATATACGAGTATTCTGTAGGTAAATGTTTGTGTGGGTGTTTGTGTGTGTGTGTGTGTGTGTGTGTGTTTTATTTTTTATTTTATTTTTTTTATTTTTTAAAGAAGGTGGAAATCCATCATGGACGATGTAGGGGATAACATAGCTATCCACCACAACGGTGTGAGACTCCTACTCACTAAAACCACCTCCTGCATCCTTCCCCCCGGAACAACCGCTAGGTATTACTTCGAAAGGGAAGGAGTCTGTACTAACTGTACGATCACATCTCCCACTCAACTGTAGGGTACGAGTTACCTTGCTTGGCGACGATGGCGTTCCAACCGTCGCAACTCCTTAATCGTTGTTGTTGCAAAATTTGCTACAGCATTCCATGCTTCTGGGGATGCCAGCATCGCTTCTACTATGTTCTCTGGGGTAATATCAAATTGATCGAGGACTCCAGCAAGCACTTCTCTATTTCCCTGGAACCGTGGGCATACAAAAAACACGTGTTCAGCGTCTTCTGCGGAATCTCTGCATCACACACTGTGTGTGTGTGTGTGTGTGTGTGTGTGTGTGTGTGTGTGTGTGTGTGTGTGTGTGTGTGTGTGTGTGTGTGTGTGCGTGTGTGTGTGTGTGTGTGTGTGTGTGTGTGTGTGTGTGTGTGTGTGTGTGTGTGTGTGTGTGTGTTTGTGTTTGTGTTTGTGTTTGTTTGTTTGAGTGTACATATGAGTAGGAGTATTGGCATGATGACAGTCAAAATATCTTGCTTATCCGAAAGACTGATAATTGTTTATATTCACGATTTTGTGAAATTTCTTGGCATTGTATTCCCAAATTTCACCAAATCGCGAATAAGGAGATTTCAAAAATGATTATTTTGTATTAATTGTATATATGTATGTATTGTCTTTTTAGATATTCATCACATACAACTTTGCAAATTGTTGCATTTCGTATTAAAACCATCCGGAAAACTTAAGCAGCAGGATAAAATTTGGAAACTTACGATAAATGATTCAATTGATTCATTTATAGTAGAAGTTACTGACGCGTCTCAAGTTGCGGAGAAAATAGAAACTGCAAAATCATTTTGCATATCTAAAAACTTAAGATTACAACCATTTATTATTTATATAAACTGCAGCGAACCACAATTCTGTGTAGCGTATGACAATATTTATTATAGTTTTAATAATTTTTAGTAGCACTTGATATATGTTTTAAAGTTTTTTTATTTTTAAGCTTACATATCCAAAACAATCTGATAAATTTTGGTTATTTATACAGAAATATTTATATAACATAACGACTAAGTTTGATAATTTAACTCCCGACTTAATCGACATAATTTCACAAATTAACAAATAGAAATGTACATTTTTTTATTGTTGTTCTTAGTGGTGCTCGTTTGCAATATTTTCTTCCTTTTTTCTATATTTAGTTTTTTTTTTATTTGTGAAAAAGAAAAAATATTTTTAAATTGAAATTAAAGTTAAAATTAAAATGTTTGCCTGTTTTATCTGCTCTAATTCATATAACGACATTAATAAATTATTGAAACACTTTCCGGATCGTTACTTAAGAAATAATGTATTACATTTATATTCCGTAGTTCGCTACAAAGGAACATTATTTAAAAGTGGTTTTTATTTATATGAATCTTCAAAATTATATTTAATACAGGATAATGTTATTGTCTAAAAATAAATTGTTATTGATTGTATTAGAAACTGAAGTACTGTGTTACGATTCAAATTGAAAAATTTACAAAACAGGAAAGACAACAGGGGAACATTTTTTAAAAAATATTGATACGCTTGTAACCGAAAAACCGTTCCAATTACATGTATTGAGTAATCGGAGTAAATATTTTTTACAAAGAACTTTTTAGTTATTTGTAAATATGTACTAAATGAGTTCATTTTCCTTAAGGATTTGTAAAAATAAAATTATTATCCTTATATTATTTATTAAGTTTATTATTGTTATTTTAATTAAATTTTATTTTTTAAATAATATTTTATCAAATTTATGAATTGAATTAAATATATTTATGTTATTGATAATTAATAATGTACCAAATTTATTATATTTTAAGAATATGAAATGACTGCTGCTTGTATAATTAATGGAAACAAATTAAATAAATTATACCTAAAATTAAATTAAATATGCAATTTAATATATAATTCATTCCCTTCCAACGTATGAATAATCTGTTAGTTCTTCACAACTTATTCTTAACTAAACATTATGAATATTAGTTGTACACAAAACTTGCATAATCCACTCTTATCAATTCCTGAATTATACTTAACTAATAATACAATCTTAAAATTTAAAGAATAAATTGAACTTTACTTTACTCTACCCATACCTTATTGTAACAAAATTGATCCATAGCCTATGTATAAATTAATTCTCAATATTGCGCTATTCATGCATTATTAAGTATAATAAAGATTAATAAAAGGAATAAGCTATGTTTCTTGAAAATTGCATGCATCATTCCATAATAACCTATTATTATTCCTAATCCAGGAACTGTTGAAAATGGAACATAATTTTTGTATGGAATATTCCTTATGTGAATATTATATCCAAATATTTCTCTGGGTGTAGCTTGTATTTCCGGCATTTATTAAAGCCGTTAGTATGATCACAATATGCACGAATTGCTAGAGAGGATTTTTTTGTCGTATCCTTTTATATTAATTTGACAACCAGTTAGTTTGTTTAAACCTTTGCTGAATACTAATTGCAATTCTAGATTGCCATATTCCCAAAAAATACTCTAAGAAATTTAAAAACCTATAATAATCTTGAATAATCGAGAAACCACTATGAATATCGATTAATCTGAAAATAGCAGATATCACAAAACCTGAAATAATCTTGAAAATATTAAATAATGGTTATAATTGTTGATTTCATAAATTATAATTTAAGCCATTCAACGCTATTTAACTGTGGAAAATTTGGAGAAATCCAACAATCTGAATTTATAATCTCATATCTGTAAGATAATAAAACTCAATAAAATGTTCAATAGCTAAGCTAAACTCGAATAATCGAAAAATCTATAAATTCTTAAATAATATCTACTGCGCTACACTCACAACACAAATATGACAGTCTGGGGTAAAACTTAAATTGCTGCTAAGAGAATGGCCTAAAATTATCACTGACTAACTCACCTACACCATACATGACCCAGTCTACATCTCCTGAATACGGTTAATTTAATCAAACATGTTCATTTTCAGACAATATAGCCATTGCACAAAATTATATACATATTATGTAGGTATTTAGAAGAAAAAAAACCCTAAATAAATGTGAATTTATAACACATGAACATAAAAAAATTGTACGTTAAATTTACTGGGTACAATTCAAAGTGCATTAAGCACGGAAACAAAATGAAAGCAAAATAATAAGAAAAATTTATAATCTTTACACCAATAATATATTCCTAATTTTTCATTCCTCTACGATAATTTGCGAGTTGAAATATTCCACGGTGACAACATACGTTGAGCTCTTCGTACGCCATCCCTTGGTTCTGTAAATAAAAACATTCAAAAAGAATCTTTAAGCCGCACTAGCGGAATGAGTTAACACGGAAAATACAATATCTTTAAGGAATTATAACCAACAACAACAACAAATAATAATAAGAATTAATAATAACAAAAATAATCAAGAAAAGCAAACGAATGGCTATACTTTACGAATACACATGGATATGTATGTGGGTAATGTTTCCAATTTCAATGATCGGTGAATTACTGTTACCTCCTTGCCTAGTCCCGTTAAATCGACTCACTTTAATCCTCGTCCGAGATACCGTTGCGGTGTTTTTCCGAGATTTGATTCAATTCGATCGGTTCCCGCTTCCTCTCCTTATATCCGAAGTGCCGCACCGTTGCGGCTCCGTGTAGTGTCACAACTGGGGTGTGAAATGGTTATTCCCTCCCCATTTCTCACCAGAATTTTTTATAGAAATTCTGTAGGTTTAAATTATTTCATTTAACGGAAATTAATTACTTTACGCCATAAATCAAGATTGGGGCACACTCTATTGGAGCACTAAAAGTTGCGTAATTCCAACCGGTGCACTATCTATTAGATAAAATTGTTTATTTTCACCAATCGGTGTGTGTTGCACCTTAATCTCGTTTTTCCACCAAACAATCACAATTTTCTTTTCACTTTGTATTTCGTTTTATTTTAAAATAATTTTTGTAACGGACAAACGAGTGTCCCTTGTATTTATTTTATTTTCTTCTCTCTTTGTATGTATATCTTCTTCTGACGACTGTCATAAATTCTCCCATTTACATATACTATCCCTCTATCATGCCGAGAGCGCCACTTGGCATGAATGCTCGATGAGTGAACCACAAAGACTACACCGAGCTGCCATCTATATGTATCCACGCCCAACCAATCACATTTTAATTCCCTAGGTGCAATAGCGGGACGATGCACATTCAATAAATACAATGAAAAATACCCCGTAAAATAAATATAATTAACGCATAATCGTTACAAGTGTTCCATTTAAAACGAAGATCGCAATAAAAGCTGTTAGCTGTTTATAATTTCTAGCCAGCGTTCTGCACCGTTCATCAATGCAAGGTAAGGTAAATAAAAATAATGTACAATTGTTTTGTGTTCATATTGTAGTCAATAAAAATCTAATGGGTTCGTCTCTTTTAATCCTTGCGTATAGAGTTCTCTATTTTAGTACACACTGCCTTTACATCATTTTCAATTATTTTTCAATTTAATAAAACTACTTCGCATATGCATATTCTTTTCAACTCCCTTGTACTTCTGAAATCTAAAATCTGCTATCGCCAAAATTTGATGACGTGACCGACAAAATCTCAACAATTTTTAGATAACAATTCGAAATAAAATAGATCGACAAAATTTCCAACCAAAAATTGCCCTTTCAATCCCCTTGTACATACTGATGTACATTGACTTTAGAGAGTCATAGTTAAATCAATTTTTGTTTTGCTGTGCTCATTTATATTTTTTTTATTGTTTTATCCTACTTTCACAAATGCATTAAAAAAAAAATTCAATAAATATACAAATGAGGTTAGTATTCAAAAAATTGTGAAGGTGTGCACAACGTCCATATCAGTTCGGGAAACTTGTCCAGTTTAAAGTTATTTTTATAGTTTTTGCAAACGTCCTAGGTAAGTTAAATATTGCTTTTTTATACAGTTAAGCGGAAGAAAGTCATGCTTTCAGCGAAAAGTTAAACGAACCAATTATTGCAACGGTTATCGCTGGTGTAACAAGCGAGGGAAATTTTACAATTTCAGATAATATAAATTTTGAAATCCTCGACCAAATGCAAACCGCAGCAAATTCATTCGAGAATTTAACTTACTGATCAAAAATAAAATGGAAACAAACAAATTTTTTAAGATCACTCCATAACTTCGTCGCTTTTTAACTCATACAAGTTTAATAAAGCATTATTTTAACAAATACTTTACCGATCAGCTGCTTGAGACAATCGCAGAGTTCATAAATATTTATGCACTATAAAATGGTCAAACTTTTAAATCAACCGACATTAACGAAATGAGAAGATTCAAGATTCATCGGCATTCATGCATTTATTGGGTGTACAAAATTTCCGCAAATTCGAATGTACTGGAGCCGGCTAATTGGGCTTGGTCAAGTAATAATGCGATCAATGACCAGAGATCAATTCTGGCAATTAAGAACAAATGTTCATGTGGTGAATAATTTAGATATTCCAAAATCGAACAAAGTTGTTTGTTCTTTGTGGAAAATCTGGCCAACCTATCGATTTTGTTATGTACCAAGGATCAAGCACAGAAATCTCCGATTATCTATGAAAATTTTTCTTTAGAACATTAGTTGTTCTTCATCTAACTCAGCGAAATATGGTACCGGGATATAAACTTTATTTCGACAATTATTTTACTTCCTATAACTTATTAGAAATTTTGAAAAACAGAGGTATAACGCTACAGGGACTGCTCGCATCAGTCGTTTTTACAAACAAATGTTTTCGGATGACCGCTAATTTAAAAAACAAAATCGGGGATGTACAGAGCAATGTGTGAGTATGGATGGCAATATTTACATTGTGAAATGACTTGATAGTAAACCGGTGCATCTGGCGTCCAATTTTATGGGAAAAGCAGAAATGGAAACAATTAAAAGATGGGATAAAACCATCAAACGTTATGTTGATGTTCCACAGCCTGAAATTGTTCGCTCACATAATGAGTGAATGGGCAAGGTTGACCTTTTAGAACAACTTATCCAATATTATAGAGTCTCCATAAGGTCAAAAAGTATTATAAAAATTCTTAAAATCCCATCCAGTGGCGACTTAGGTAATTGTCATTATTATATTGATGAGATTATTTGATGTTTTGCTTACAATTATAAAAGACTTATGTTTTTGAGCTTTACAATATTTCCATACCATTGTGTTATACAAAGTTAAGTTAAATTTCGAAGATACCTACTAAATTTAAACGGCAATGGATTGCTTGTAATCGGGATTAATGGATTCTTTCTAAGTTACTGTTGAAGATTAATTAAGATTCTCTAGATTAAGCACTCGTTGATGTTATTCGAATGATTGTTACATATGGGGTAAAGCATACTTTCCAGATGATACCAAATTTTTAATTTTGAAAATTGTTGGAATTTACTAGCTAGTTTATTAGTTTTGAATGGCTGCTTCATACAGGATACTGTCATAATTTACAAATAAATTTATTCAATATATACATACGTATACATAGA
Source organism: Tipula helvola (assembly GCA_963556165.1). Lineage (NCBI taxonomy): Eukaryota > Metazoa > Arthropoda > Insecta > Diptera > Tipulidae > Tipula > Tipula helvola. The sequence goes on from CAUVYM010000040.1 coordinate 28,348, forward strand.
GAGACTAGTCATAATTACAAATTTATAAGATTTCTCTAAATATTGTGACATACTTTTAAAATTATGCTCTTCAAAATTCAATAAGTAAATCATTTATAGATTTTGTTTCAAAAAACCAAAAAAAAAACCGAATGGTACACTTGCTCTTGAAATTATAATTAAACCAAAAAAATGGATTTTAAAAGTTAATCATTTAAACCTCGTACCCTGTTAATGTTAGCCAAAAGGTTCCATAAATATTACGTTATTTACACTCCAGCCGAAAATAAAATCTTTTGGGGTTTTCAGCCAAAAGTTAACGGAATACGCATGGAATGCATTAAAATCATTTCACAATAGTTTGTAGACAATTTTGTTTCTTTGATCGAAAATATCAGTAAATCAAAAGATTCCAAAAAATATTTTAAATTGAAATAAAATCATCCTCTAGAGTGTACATCTATATCTTTCGTCAATAGCTATCGCTGGAAAAAAAATTCAGTTCAAGTTTCCAGTGGGAAATCTAAGAAAATTCGATTTTCCAAAATGCATTAGACAATTTATACAACATCAGCTTCTTATATGAAGTCTGGCGATGGATTGCATTTATGTGATTTAGTGAAAACTAAAAGTTGGTTCTAGTGTATTGCACATAGAGCCTCGGGGAACTATTTTGTCAAGTAAGTATCGTATATCGCGTTTTTAGAGACATTATGTCTCTACAACGGATATACCGATTTTAATTGGACAAAAATAGTTACCCGAGGCTCTATGTGATCTTTATAAAC
>CAUVYM010000042.1:0-65943 GCA_963556165.1 Tipula helvola
GAAAGAGCACGCATTTATTAAATGTGTTTATATAAATTTATATTAAAATTATTTTTATCATAATTCTGATAATCTAGAGCATCGATTAAGCCAATAAAATATTAAAATTTGAACAAAAAATTTGTTTGCACAAAATTACGGTCTCGTAGTATACTACGTAGTACAGTACGCCACCGAAAGAGCACGCATTTATTAAATGTGTTTATATAAATTTATATTAAAATTATTTTTATAATAATTCTGATAATCTAGAGCATCGATTAAGCCAATAAAATAATAAAATTTTAACAAAAAATTTGTTTGCACAAAAATTACGGTCTCGTAGTATACTACGTAGTACAGTACGCCACCGAAAGAGCACGCATTTATTAAATGTGTTTATATAAATTTATATTAAAATTATTTTTATCATAATTCTGATAACCTAGAGCATCGATTAAGCCAATAAAATAATAAAATTTGAACAAAAAATTTGTTTGCACAAAATTACGGTCTCGTAGTATACTACGTAGTACAGTACGCCACCGAAAGAGCACGCATTTATTAAATGTGTTTATATAAATTTATATTAAAATTATTTTTATCATAATTCTGATAATCTAGAGCATCGATTAAGCCAATAAAATATTAAAATTTTAACAAAAAATTTGTTTGCACAAAATTACGGTCTCGTAGTATACTACGTAGTACAGTACGCCACCGAAAGAGCACGCATTTATTAAATGTGTTTATATAAATTTATATTAAAATTATTTTTATCATAATTCTGATAATCTAGAGCATCGATTAAGCCAATAAAATATTAAAATTTTAACAAAAAATTTGTTTGCACAAAATTACGGTCTCGTAGTATACTACGTAGTACAGTACGCCACCGAAAGAGCACGCATTTATTAAATGTGTTTATATAAATTTATATTAAAATTATTTTTATCATAATTCTGATAATCTAGAGCATCGATTAAGCCAATAAAATATTAAAATTTGAACAAAAAATTTGTTTGCACAAAATTACGGTCTCGTAGTATACTACGTAGTACAGTACGCCACCGAAAGAGCACGCATTTATTAAATGTGTTTATATAAATTTATATTAAAATTATTTTTATCATAATTCTGATAATCTAGAGCATCGATTAAGCCAATAAAATATTAAAATTTTAACAAAAAATTTGTTTGCACAAAATTACGGTCTCGTAGTATACTACGTAGTACAGTACGCCACCGAAAGAGCACGCATTTATTAAATGTGTTTATATAAATTTATATTAAAATTATTTTTATCATAATTCTGATAATCTAGAGCATCGATTAAGCCAATAAAATATTAAAATTTTAACAAAAAATTTGTTTGCACAAAATTACGGTCTCGTAGTATACTACGTAGTACAGTACGCCACCGAAAGAGCACGCATTTATTAAATGTGTTTATATAAATTTATATTAAAATTATTTTTATCATAATTCTGATAATCTAGAGCATCGATTAAGCCAATAAAATATTAAAATTTTAACAAAAAATTTGTTTGCACAAAATTACGGTCTCGTAGTATACTACGTAGTACAGTACGCCACCGAAAGAGCACGCATTTATTAAATGTGTTTATATAAATTTATATTAAAATTATTTTTATAATAATTCTGATAATCTAGAGCATCGATTAAGCCAATAAAATATTAAAATTTTAACAAAAAAATTTGTTTGCACAAAATTACGGTCTCGTAGTATACTACGTAGTACAGTACGCCACCGAAAGAGCACGCATTTATTAAATGTGTTTATATAAATTTATATTAAAATTATTTTTATCATAATTCTGATAATCTAGAGCATCGATTAAGCCAATAAAATATTAAAATTTTAACAAAAAATTTGTTTGCACAAAATTACGGTCTCGTAGTATACTACGTAGTACAGTACGCCACCGAAAGAGCACGCATTTATTAAATGTGTTTATATAAATTTATATTAAAATTATTTTTATCATAATTCTGATAATCTAGAGCATCGATTAAGCCAATAAAATATTAAAATTTTAACAAAAAATTTGTTTGCACAAAATTACGGTCTCGTAGTATACTACGTAGTACAGTACGCCACCGAAAGAGCACGCATTTATTAAATGTGTTTATATAAATTTATATTAAAATTATTTTTATCATAATTCTGATAATCTAGAGCATCGATTAAGCCAATAAAATATTAAAATTTTAACAAAAAATTTGTTTGCACAAAATTACGGTCTCGTAGTATACTACGTAGTACAGTACGCCACCGAAAGAGCACGCATTTATTAAATGTGTTTATATAAATTTATATTAAAATTATTTTTATCATAATTCTGATAATCTAGAGCATCGATTAAGCCAATAAAATATTAAAATTTGAACAAAAAATTTGTTTGCACAAAATTACGGTCTCGTAGTATACTACCTAGTACAGTACGCCACCGAAAGAGCACGCATTTATTAAATGTGTTTATATAAATTTATATTAAAATTATTTTTATCATAATTCTGATAATCTAGAGCATCGATTAAGCCAATAAAATATTAAAATTTGAACAAAAAATTTGTTTGCACAAAATTACGGTCTCGTAGTATACTACGTAGTACAGTACGCCACCGAAAGAGCACGCATTTATTAAATGTGTTTATATAAATTTATATTAAAATTAATTTTATCATAATTCTGATAATCTAGAGCATCGATTAAGCCAATAAAATATTAAAATTTTAACAAAAAATTTGTTTTATTAAATGTGTTTATATAAATTTATATTAAAATTATTTTTATCATAATTCTGATAATCTAGAGCATCGATTAAGCCAATAAAATATTAAAATTTGAACAAAAAAATTTGTTTGCACAAAATTACGGTCTCGTAGTATACTACGTAGTACAGTACGCCACCGAAAGAGCACGCATTTATTAAATGTGTTTATATAAATTTATATTAAAATTATTTTTATAATAATTCTGATAATCTAGAGCATCGATTAAGCCAATAAAATAATAAAATTTTAACAAAAAATTTGTTTGCACAAAATTACGGTCTCGTAGTATACTACGTAGTACAGTACGCCACCGAAAGAGCACGCATTTATTAAATGTGTTTATATAAATTTATATTAAAATTATTTTTATCATAATTCTGATAATCTAGAGCATCGATTAAGCCAATAAAATATTAAAATTTTAACAAAAAATTTGTTTGCACAAAATTACGGTCTCGTAGTATACTACGTAGTACAGTACGCCACCGAAAGAGCACGCATTTATTAAATGTGTTTATATAAATTTATATTAAAATTATTTTTATCATAATTCTGATAATCTAGAGCATCGATTAAGCCAATAAAATATTAAAATTTGAACAAAAAAATTTGTTTGCACAAAATTACGGTCTCGTAGTATACTACCTAGTACAGTACGCCACCGAAAGAGCACGCATTTATTAAATGTGTTTATATAAATTTATATTAAAATTATTTTTATCATAATTCTGATAATCTAGAGCATCGATTAAGCCAATAAAATATTAAAATTTGAACAAAAAATTTGTTTGCACAAAATTACGGTCTCGTAGTATACTACGTAGTACAGTACGCCACCGAAAGAGCACGCATTTATTAAATGTGTTTATATAAATTTATATTAAAATTAATTTTATCATAATTCTGATAATCTAGAGCATCGATTAAGCCAATAAAATATTAAAATTTTAACAAAAAATTTGTTTTATTAAATGTGTTTATATAAATTTATATTAAAATTATTTTTATCATAATTCTGATAATCTAGAGCATCGATTAAGCCAATAAAATATTAAAATTTGAACAAAAAATTTGTTTGCACAAAATTACGGTCTCGTAGTATACTACGTAGTACAGTACGCCACCGAAAGAGCACGCATTTATTAAATGTGTTTATATAAATTTATATTAAAATTATTTTTATAATAATTCTGATAATCTAGAGCATCGATTAAGCCAATAAAATAATAAAATTTTAACAAAAAATTTGTTTGCACAAAATTACGGTCTCGTAGTATACTACGTAGTACAGTACGCCACCGAAAGAGCACGCATTTATTAAATGTGTTTATATAAATTTATATTAAAATTATTTTTATCATAATTCTGATAATCTAGAGCATCGATTAAGCCAATAAAATATTAAAATTTTAACAAAAAATTTGTTTGCACAAAATTACGGTCTCGTAGTATACTACGTAGTACAGTACGCCACCGAAAGAGCACGCATTTATTAAATGTGTTTATATAAATTTATATTAAAATTATTTTTATCATAATTCTGATAATCTAGAGCATCGATTAAGCCAATAAAATATTAAAATTTTAACAAAAAATTTGTTTGCACAAAATTACGGTCTCGTAGTATACTACGTAGTACAGTACGCCACCGAAAGAGCACGCATTTATTAAATGTGTTTATATAAATTTATATTAAAATTATTTTTATCATAATTCTGATAATCTAGAGCATCGATTAAGCCAATAAAATATTAAAATTTTAACAAAAAATTTGTTTGCACAAAATTACGGTCTCGTAGTATACTACGTAGTACAGTACGCCACCGAAAGAGCACGCATTTATTAAATGTGTTTATATAAATTTATATTAAAATTATTTTTATCATAATTCTGATAATCTAGAGCATCGATTAAGCCAATAAAATATTAAAATTTGAACAAAAAATTTGTTTGCACAAAATTACGGTCTCGTAGTATACTACCTAGTACAGTACGCCACCGAAAGAGCACGCATTTATTAAATGTGTTTATATAAATTTATATTAAAATTATTTTTATCATAATTCTGATAACCTAGAGCATCGATTAAGCCAATAAAATAATAAAATTTTAACAAAAAATTTGTTTGCACAAAATTACGGTCTCGTAGTATACTACATAGTACAGTACGCCACCGAAAGAGCACGCATTTATTAAATGTGTTTATATAAATTTATATTAAAATTATTTTTATCATAATTCTGATAATCTAGAGCATCGATTAAGCCAATAAAATATTAAAATTTTAACAAAAAATTTGTTTGCACAAAATTACGGTCTCGTAGTATACTACGTAGTACAGTACGCCACCGAAAGAGCACGCATTTATTAAATGTGTTTATATAAATTTATATTAAAATTATTTTTATCATAATTCTGATAATCTAGAGCATCGATTAAGCCAATAAAATATTAAAATTTTAACAAAAAATTTGTTTGCACAAAATTACGGTCTCGTAGTATACTACGTAGTACAGTACGCCACCGAAAGAGCACACATTTATTAAATGTGTTTATATAAATTTATATTAAAATTATTTTTATCATAATTCTGATAATCTAGAGCATCGATTAAGCCAATAAAATATTAAAATTTGAACAAAAAATTTGTTTGCACAAAATTACGGTCTCGTAGTATACTACGTAGTACAGTACGCCACCGAAAGAGCACGCATTTATTAAATGTGTTTATATAAATTTATATTAAAATTATTTTTATAATAATTCTGATAATCTAGAGCATCGATTAAGCCAATAAAATAATAAAATTTTAACAAAAAATTTGTTTGCACAAAATTACGGTCTCGTAGTATACTACATAGTACAGTACGCCACCGAAAGAGCACGCATTTATTAAATGTGTTTATATAAATTTATATTAAAATTATTTTTATCATAATTCTGATAATCTAGAGCATCGATTAAGCCAATAAAATATTAAAATTTTAACAAAAAATTTGTTTGCACAAAATTACGGTCTCGTAGTATACTACGTAGTACAGTACGCCACCGAAAGAGCACGCATTTATTAAATGTGTTTATATAAATTTATATTAAAATTATTTTTATCATAATTCTGATAATCTAGAGCATCGATTAAGCCAATAAAATATTAAAATTTTAACAAAAAATTTGTTTGCACAAAATTACGGTCTCGTAGTATACTACGTAGTACAGTACGCCACCGAAAGAGCACGCATTTATTAAATGTGTTTATATAAATTTATATTAAAATTATTTTTATCATAATTCTGATAATCTAGAGCATCGATTAAGCCAATAAAATATTAAAATTTTAACAAAAAATTTGTTTGCACAAAATTACGGTCTCGTAGTATACTACGTAGTACAGTACGCCACCGAAAGAGCACGCATTTATTAAATGTGTTTATATAAATTTATATTAAAATTATTTTTATCATAATTCTGATAATCTAGAGCATCGATTAAGCCAATGAAATATTAAAATTTTAACAAAAAATTTGTTTGCACAAAATTACGGTCTCGTAGTATACTACGTAGTACAGTACGCCACCGAAAGAGCACGCATTTATTAAATGTGTTTATATAAATTTATATTAAAATTATTTTTATCATAATTCTGATAATCTAGAGCATCGATTAAGCCAATAAAATATTAAAATTTTAACAAAAAATTTGTTTGCACAAAATTACGGTCTCGTAGTATACTACGTAGTACAGTACGCCACCGAAAGAGCACGCATTTATTAAATGTGTTTATATAAATTTATATTAAAATTATTTTTATCATAATTCTGATAATCTAGAGCATCGATTAAGCCAATAAAATATTAAAATTTGAACAAAAAATTTGTTTGCACAAAATTACGGTCTCGTAGTATACTACCTAGTACAGTACGCCACCGAAAGAGCACGCATTTATTAAATGTGTTTATATAAATTTATATTAAAATTATTTTTATCATAATTCTGATAATCTAGAGCATCGATTAAGCCAATAAAATATTAAAATTTTAACAAAAAATTTGTTTGCACAAAATTACGGTCTCGTAGTATACTACGTAGTACAGTACGCCACCGAAAGAGCACGCATTTATTAAATGTGTTTATATAAATGTATATTAAAATTATTTTTATCATAATTCTGATAATCTAGAGCATCGATTAAGCCAATAAAATATTAAAATTTTAACAAAAAATTTGTTTTATTAAATGTGTTTATATAAATTTATATTAAAATTATTTTTATCATAATTCTGATAATCTAGAGCATCGATTAAGCCAATAAAATATTAAAATTTGAACAAAAAATTTGTTTGCACAAAATTACGGTCTCGTAGTATACTACGTAGTACAGTACGCCACCGAAAGAGCACGCATTTATTAAATGTGTTTATATAAATTTATATTAAAATTATTTTTATCATAATTCTGATAATCTAGAGCATCGATTAAGCCAATAAAATATTAAAATTTTAACAAAAAATTTGTTTGCACAAAATTACGGTCTCGTAGTATACTACGTAGTACAGTACGCCACCGAAAGAGCACGCATTTATTAAATGTGTTTATATAAATTTATATTAAAATTATTTTTATCATAATTCTGATAATCTAGAGCATCGATTAAGCCAATAAAATATTAAAATTTTAACAAAAAATTTGTTTGCACAAAATTACGGTCTCGTAGTATACTACGTAGTACAGTACGCCACCGAAAGAGCACGCATTTATTAAATGTGTTTATATAAATTTATATTAAAATTATTTTTATCATAATTCTGATAATCTAGAGCATCGATTAAGCCAATAAAATATAAATATTTTAACAAAAAATTTGTTTGCACAAAATTACGGTCTCGTAGTATACTACGTAGTACAGTACGCCACCGAAAGAGCACGCATTTATTAAATGTGTTTATATAAATTTATATTAAAATTATTTTTATCATAATTCTGATAATCTAGAGCATCGATTAAGCCAATAAAATATTAAAATTTGAACAAAAAATTTGTTTGCACAAAATTACGGTCTCGTAGTATACTACCTAGTACAGTACGCCACCGAAAGAGCACGCATTTATTAAATGTGTTTATATAAATTTATATTAAAATTATTTTTATCATAATTCTGATAACCTAGAGCATCGATTAAGCCAATAAAATAATAAAATTTTAACAAAAAATTTGTTTGCACAAAATTACGGTCTCGTAGTATACTACATAGTACAGTACGCCACCGAAAGAGCACGCATTTATTAAATGTGTTTATATAAATTTATATTAAAATTATTTTTATCATAATTCTGATAATCTAGAGCATCGATTAAGCCAATAAAATATTAAAATTTTAACAAAAAATTTGTTTGCACAAAATTACGGTCTCGTAGTATACTACGTAGTACAGTACGCCACCGAAAGAGCACGCATTTATTAAATGTGTTTATATAAATTTATATTAAAATTATTTTTATCATAATTCTGATAATCTAGAGCATCGATTAAGCCAATAAAATATTAAAATTTTAACAAAAAATTTGTTTGCACAAAATTATGGTCTCGTAGTATACTACGTAGTACAGTACGCCACCGAAAGAGCACGCATTTATTAAATGTGTTTATATAAATTTATATTAAAATTATTTTTATCATAATTCTGATAATCTAGAGCATCGATTAAGCCAATAAAATATTAAAATTTGAACAAAAAATTTGTTTGCACAAAATTACGGTCTCGTAGTATACTACGTAGTACAGTACGCCACCGAAAGAGCACGCATTTATTAAATGTGTTTATATAAATTTATATTAAAATTATTTTTATCATAATTCTGATAATCTAGAGCATCGATTAAGCCAATAAAATATTAAAATTTGAACAAAAAATTTGTTTGCACAAAATTACGGTCTCGTAGTATACTACGTAGTACAGTACGCCACCGAAAGAGCACGCATTTATTAAATGTGTTTATATAAATTTATATTAAAATTATTTTTATCATAATTCTGATAATCTAGAGCATCGATTAAGCCAATAAAATATTAAAATTTTGACAAAAAATTTGTTTGCACAAAATTACGGTCTCGTAGTATACTACGTAGTACAGTACGCCACCGAAAGAGCACGCATTTATTAAATGTGTTTATATAAATTTATATTAAAATTATTTTTATCATAATTCTGATAATCTAGAGCATCGATTAAGCCAATAAAATATTAAAATTTTAACAAAAAATTTGTTTGCACAAAATTACGGTCTCGTAGTATACTACGTAGTACAGTACGCCACCGAAAGAGCACGCATTTATTAAATGTGTTTATATAAATTTATATTAAAATTATTTTTATCATAATTCTGATAATCTAGAGCATCGATTAAGCCAATAAAATATTAAAATTTTAACAAAAAATTTGTTTGCACAAAATTACGGTCTCGTAGTATACTACGTAGTACAGTACGCCACCGAAAGAGCACGCATTTATTAAATGTGTTTATATAAATTTATATTAAAATTATTTTTATCATAATTCTGATAATCTAGAGCATCGATTAAGCCAATAAAATATTAAAATTTTAACAAAAAATTTGTTTGCACAAAATTACGGTCTCGTAGTATACTACGTAGTACAGTACGCCACCGAAAGAGCACGCATTTATTAAATGTGTTTATATAAATTTATATTAAAATTATTTTTATCATAATTCTGATAATCTAGAGCATCGATTAAGCCAATAAAATATTAAAATTTTAACAAAAAATTTGTTTGCACAAAATTACGGTCTCGTAGTATACTACGTAGTACAGTACGCCACCGAAAGAGCACGCATTTATTAAATGTGTTTATATAAATTTATATTAAAATTATTTTTATCATAATTCTGATAATCTAGAGCATCGATTAAGCCAATAAAATATTAAAATTTGAACAAAAAATTTGTTTGCACAAAATTACGGTCTCGTAGTATACTACGTAGTACAGTACGCCACCGAAAGAGCACGCATTTATTAAATGTGTTTATATAAATTTATATTAAAATTATTTTTATCATAATTCTGATAATCTAGAGCATCGATTAAGCCAATAAAATATTAAAATTTTAACAAAAAATTTGTTTGCACAAAATTACGGTCTCGTAGTATACTACGTAGTACAGTACGCCACCGAAAGAGCACGCATTTATTAAATGTGTTTATATAAATTTATATTAAAATTATTTTTATCATAATTCTGATAATCTAGAGCATCGATTAAGCCAATAAAATATTAAAATTTTAACAAAAAATTTGTTTGCACAAAATTACGGTCTCGTAGTATACTACGTAGTACAGTACGCCACCGAAAGAGCACGCATTTATTAAATGTGTTTATATAAATTTATATTAAAATTATTTTTATCATAATTCTGATAATCTAGAGCATCGATTAAGCCAATAAAATATTAAAATTTTAACAAAAAATTTGTTTGCACAAAATTACGGTCTCGTAGTATACTACGTAGTACAGTACGCCACCGAAAGAGCACGCATTTATTAAATGTGTTTATATAAATTTATATTAAAATTATTTTTATCATAATTCTGATAATCTAGAGCATCGATTAAGCCAATAAAATATTAAAATTTTAACAAAAAATTTGTTTGCACAAAATTACGGTCTCGTAGTATACTACGTAGTACAGTACGCCACCGAAAGAGCACGCATTTATTAAATGTGTTTATATAAATTTATATTAAAATTATTTTTATCATAATTCTGATAATCTAGAGCATCGATTAAGCCAATAAAATATTAAAATTTTAACAAAAAATTTGTTTGCACAAAATTACGGTCTCGTAGTATACTACGTAGTACAGTACGCCACCGAAAGAGCACGCATTTATTAAATGTGTTTATATAAATTTATATTAAAATTATTTTTATCATAATTCTGATAATCTAGAGCATCGATTAAGCCAATAAAATATTAAAATTTTAACAAAAAATTTGTTTGCACAAAATTACGGTCTCGTAGTATACTACGTAGTACAGTACGCCACCGAAAGAGCACGCATTTATTAAATGTGTTTATATAAATTTATATTAAAATTATTTTTATCATAATTCTGATAATCTAGAGCATCGATTAAGCCAATAAAATATTAAAATTTTAACAAAAAATTTGTTTGCACAAAATTACGGTCTCGTAGTATACTACGTAGTACAGTACGCCACCGAAAGAGCACGCATTTATTAAATGTGTTTATATAAATTTATATTAAAATTATTTTTATCATAATTCTGATAATCTAGAGCATCGATTAAGCCAATAAAATATTAAAATTTTAACAAAAAATTTGTTTGCACAAAATTACGGTCTCGTAGTATACTACGTAGTACAGTACGCCACCGAAAGAGCACGCATTTATTAAATGTGTTTATATAAATTTATATTAAAATTATTTTTATCATAATTCTGATAATCTAGAGCATCGATTAAGCCAATAAAATATTAAAATTTTAACAAAAAATTTGTTTGCACAAAATTACGGTCTCGTAGTATACTACGTAGTACAGTACGCCACCGAAAGAGCACGCATTTATTAAATGTGTTTATATAAATTTATATTAAAATTATTTTTATCATAATTCTGATAATCTAGAGCATCGATTAAGCCAATAAAATATTAAAATTTGAACAAAAAATTTGTTTGCACAAAATTACGGTCTCGTAGTATACTACGTAGTACAGTACGCCAGCGAAAGATCACGCATTTATTAAATGTGTTTATATAAATTTATATTAAAATTATTTTTATCATAATTCTGATAATCTAGAGCATCGATTAAGCCAATAAAATATTAAAATTTTAACAAAAAATTTGTTTGCACAAAATTACGGTCTCGTAGTATACTACCTAGTACAGTACGCCACCGAAAGAGCACGCATTTATTAAATGTGTTTATATAAATTTATATTAAAATTATTTTTATCATAATTCTGATAATCTAGAGCATCGATTAAGCCAATAAAATATTAAAATTTGAACAAAAAATTTGTTTGCACAAAATTACGGTCTCGTAGTATACTACGTAGTACAGTACGCCACCGAAAGAGCACGCATTTATTAAATGTGTTTATATAAATTTATATTAAAATTATTTTTATCATAATTCTGATAATCTAGAGCATCGATTAAGCCAATAAAATATTAAAATTTTAACAAAAAATTTGTTTGCACAAAATTACGGTCTCGTAGTATACTACCTAGTACAGTACGCCACCGAAAGAGCACGCATTTATTAAATGTGTTTATATAAATTTATATTAAAATTATTTTTATCATAATTCTGATAATCTAGAGCATCGATTAAGCCAATAAAATATTAAAATTTGAACAAAAAATTTGTTTGCACAAAATTACGGTCTCGTAGTATACTACCTAGTACAGTACGCCACCGAAAGAGCACGCATTTATTAAATGTGTTTATATAAATTTATATTAAAATTATTTTTATCATAATTCTGATAATCTAGAGCATCGATTAAGCCAATAAAATATTAAAATTTTAACAAAAAATTTGTTTGCACAAAATTACGGTCTCGTAGTATCCTACGTAGTACAGTACGCCACCGAAAGAGCACGCATTTATTAAATGTGTTTATATAAATTTATATTAAAATTATTTTTATCATAATTCTGATAATCTAGAGCATCGATTAAGCCAATAAAATATTAAAATTTGAACAAAACATTTGTTTGCACAAAATTACGGTCTCGTAGTATACTACGTAGTACAGTACGCCACCGAAAGAGCACGCATTTATTAAATGTGTTTATATAAATTTATATTAAAATTATTTTTATCATAATTCTGATAATCTAGAGCATCGATTAAGCCAATAAAATATTAAAATTTGAACAAAAAATTTGTTTGCACAAAATTACGGTCTCGTAGTATACTACCTAGTACAGTACGCCACCGAAAGAGCACGCATTTATTAAATGTGTTTATATAAATTTATATTAAAATTATTTTTATCATAATTCTGATAATCTAGAGCATCGATTAAGCCAATAAAATATTAAAATTTTAACAAAAAATTTGTTTGCACAAAATTACGGTCTCGTAGTATACTACGTAGTACAGTACGCCACCGAAAGAGCACGCATTTATTAAATGTGTTTATATAAATTTATATTAAAATTATTTTTATCATAATTCTGATAATCTAGAGCATCGATTAAGCCAATAAAATATTAAAATTTTAACAAAAAATTTGTTTGCACAAAATTACGTTCTCGTAGTATACTACGTAGTACAGTACGCCACCGAAAGAGCACGCATTTATTAAATGTGTTTATATAAATTTATATTAAAATTATTTTTATCATAATTCTGATAATCTAGAGCATCGATTAAGCCAATAAAATATTAAAATTTTAACAAAAAATTTGTTTGCACAAAATTACGGTCTCGTAGTATACTACGTAGTACAGTACGCCACCGAAAGAGCACGCATTTATTAAATGTGTTTATATAAATTTATATTAAAATTATTTTTATCATAATTCTGATAATCTAGAGCATCGATTAAGCCAATAAAATATTAAAATTTTAACAAAAAATTTGTTTGCACAAAATTACGGTCTCGTAGTATACTACGTAGTACAGTACGCCACCGAAAGAGCACGCATTTATTAAATGTGTTTATATAAATTTATATTAAAATTATTTTTATCATAATTCTGATAATCTAGAGCATCGATTAAGCCAATAAAATATTAAAATTTGAACAAAAAATTTGTTTGCACAAAATTACGGTCTCGTAGTATACTACCTAGTACAGTACGCCACCGAAAGAGCACGCATTTATTAAATGTGTTTATATAAATTTATATTAAAATTATTTTTATCATAATTCTGATAATCTAGAGCATCGATTAAGCCAATAAAATATTAAAATTTTAACAAAAAATTTGTTTGCACAAAATTACGGTCTCGTAGTATACTACGTAGTACAGTACGCCACCGAAAGAGCACGCATTTATTAAATGTGTTTATATAAATTTATATTAAAATTATTTTTATCATAATTCTGATAATCTAGAGCATCGATTAAGCCAATAAAATATTAAAATTTTAACAAAAAATTTGTTTGCACAAAATTACGGTCTCGTAGTATACTACGTAGTACAGTACGCCACCGAAAGAGCACGCATTTATTAAATGTGTTTATATAAATTTATATTAAAATTATTTTTATCATAATTCTGATAATCTAGAGCATCGATTAAGCCAATAAAATATTAAAATTTGAACAAAAAATTTGTTTGCACAAAATTACGGTCTCGTAGTATACTACGTAGTACAGTACGCCACCGAAAGAGCACGCATTTATTAAATGTGTTTATATAAATTTATATTAAAATTATTTTTATCATAATTCTGATAATCTAGAGCATCGATTAAGCCAATAAAATATTAAAATTTTAACAAAAAATTTGTTTGCACAAAATTACGGTCTCGTAGTATACTACGTAGTACAGTACGCCACCGAAAGAGCACGCATTTATTAAATGTGTTTATATAAATTTATATTAAAATTATTTTTATCATAATTCTGATAATCTAGAGCATCGATTAAGCCAATAAAATATTAAAATTTTAACAAAAAATTTGTTTGCACAAAATTACGGTCTCGTAGTATACTACGTAGTACAGTACGCCACCGAAAGAGCACGCATTTATTAAATGTGTTTATATAAATTTATATTAAAATTATTTTTATCATAATTCTGATAATCTAGAGCATCGATTAAGCCAATAAAATATTAAAATTTGAACAAAAAATTTGTTTGCACAAAATTACGGTCTCGTAGTATACTACGTAGTACAGTACGCCACCGAAAGAGCACGCATTTATTAAATGTGTTTATATAAATTTATATTAAAATTATTTTTATCATAATTCTGATAATCTAGAGCATCGATTAAGCCAATAAAATATTAAAATTTGAACAAAAAATTTGTTTGCACAAAATTACGGTCTCGTAGTATACTACGTAGTACAGTACGCCACCGAAAGAGCACGCATTTATTAAATGTGTTTATATAAATTTATATTTAAATTATTTTTATCATAATTCTGATAATCTAGAGCATCGATTAAGCCAATAAAATATTAAAATTTTAACAAAAAATTTGTTTGCACAAAATTACGGTCTCGTAGTATACTACGTAGTACAGTACGCCACCGAAAGAACACGCATTTATTAAATGTGTTTATATAAATTTATATTAAAATTATTTTTATCATAATTCTGATAATCTAGAGCATCGATTAAGCCAATAAAATATTAAAATTTGAACAAAAAATTTGTTTGCACAAAATTACGGTCTCGTAGTATACTACCTAGTACAGTACGCCACCGAAAGAGCACGCATTTATTAAATGTGTTTATATAAATTTATATTAAAATTATTTTTATCATAATTCTGATAATCTAGAGCATCGATTAAGCCAATAAAATATTAAAATTTTAACAAAAAATTTGTTTGCACAAAATTACGGTCTCGTAGTATACTATCATACGTAGTACAGTACGCCACCGAAAGAGCACGCATTTATTAAATGTGTTTATATAAATTTATATTAAAATTATTTTTATCATAATTCTGATAATCTAGAGCATCGATTAAGCCAATAAAATATTAAAATTTGAACAAAAAATTTGTTTGCACAAAATTACGGTCTCGTAGTATACTACGTAGTACAGTACGCCACCGAAAGAGCACGCATTTATTAAATGTGTTTATATAAATTTATATTAAAATTATTTTTATCATAATTCTGATAATCTAGAGCATCGATTAAGCCAATAAAATAATAAAATTTTAACAAAAAATTTGTTTGCACAAAATTACGGTCTCGTAGTATACTACGTAGTACAGTACGCCACCGAAAGAACACGCATTTATTAAATGTGTTTATATAAATTTATATTAAAATTATTTTTATCATAATTCTGATAATCTAGAGCATCGATTAAGCCAATAAAATAATAAAATTTTAACAAAAAATTTGTTTGCACAAAATTACGGTCTCGTAGTATACTACGTAGTACAGTACGCCACCGAAAGAGCACGCATTTATTAAATGTGTTTATATAAATTTATATTAAAATTATTTTTATCATAATTCTGATAATCTAGAGCATCGATTAAACCAATAAAATAATAAAATTTTAACAAAAAATTTGTTTGCACAAAATTACGGTCTCGTATTATACTACGTAGTACAGTACGCCTCCGATAGAGCACGCATTTATTAAATGTGTTTATATAAATTTATATTAAAATTATTTTTATCATAATTCTGATAATCTAGAGCATCGATTAAGCCAATAAAATAATAAAATTTTAACAAAAAATTTGTTTGCACAACATTACGGTCTCGAAGTATACTACGTAGTACAGTACGCCACCGAAAGTGCACGCATTTATTAAATGTGTTTATATAAATTTATATTAAAATTACTTTTATCATAATTTTGATAATCTAGAGCATCGATTAAGCCAATAAAATATTAAAATTTTAACAAAAAATTTGTTTGCACAAAATTACGGTCTCGTAGTATACTACGTAGTACAGTACGCCACCGAAAGAGCACGCATTTATTAAATGTGTTTATATAAATTTATATTAAAATTATTTTTATCATAATTCTGATAATCTAGAGCATCGATTAAGCCAATAAAATATTAAAATTTGAACAAAAAATTTGTTTGCACAAAATTACGGTCTCGTAGTATACTACGTAGTACAGTACGCCACCGAAAGAGCACGCATTTATTAAATGTGTTTATATAAATTTATATTAAAATTATTTTTATCATAATTCTGATAATCTAGAGCATCGATTAAGCCAATAAAATAATAAAATTTTAACAAAAAATTTGTTTGCACAAAATTACGGTCTCGTAGTATACTTCGTAGTACAGTACGCCTCGGATAGAGCACGCATTTATTAAATGTGTTTATATAAATTTATATTAAAATTATTTTTATCATAATTCTGATAATCTAGAGCATCGATTAAGCCAATAAAATAATAAAATTTTAACTAAAAAATTTGTTTGCACAAAATTACGGTCTCGTAGTATACTACGTAGTACAGTACGCCACCGAAAGAGCACGCATTTATTAAATGTGTTTATATAAATTTATATTAAAATTATTTTTATCATAATTCTGATAATCTAGAGCATCGATTAAGCCAATAAAATCACAAAATTTGAACAAAAAATTTGTTTGCACAAAATTACGGTCTCGTAGTATACTACGTAGTACAGTACGCCACCGAAAGAGCACGCATTTATTAAATGTGTTTATATAAATTTATATTAAAATTATTTTTATCATAATTCTGATAATCTAGAGCATCGATTAAGCCAATAAAATATTAAAATTTTAACAAAAAATTTGTTTGCACAAAATTACGGTCTCGTAGTATACTACGTAGTACAGTACGCCACCGAAAGAGCACGCATTTATTAAATGTGTTTATATAAATTTATATTAAAATTATTTTTATCATAATTCTGATAATCTAGAGCATCGATTAAGCCAATAAAATATTAAAATTTTAACAAAAAATTTGTTTGCACAAAATTACGGTCTCGTAGTATACTACGTAGTACAGTACGCCACCGAAAGAGCACGCATTTATTAAATGTGTTTATATAAATTTATATTAAAATTATTTTTATCATAATTCTGATAATCTAGAGCATCGATTAAGCCAATAAAATATTAAAATTTTAACAAAAAATTTGTTTGCACAAAATTACGGTCTCATAGTATACTACGTAGTACAGTACGCCACCGAAAGAGCACGCATTTATTAAATGTGTTTATATAAATTTATATTAAAATTATTTTTATCATAATTCTGATAACCTAGAGCATCGATTAAGCCAATAAAATAATAAAATTTTAACAAAAAATTTGTTAGCACAAAATTACGGTCTCCTCGTATACTACGTAGTACAGTACGCCACCGAAAGAGCACGCATTTATTAAATGTGTTTATATAAATTTATATTTTAATTATTTTTATCATAATTCTGATAATCTAGAGCATCGATTAAGCCAATAAAATAATAAAATTTTAACAAAAAATTTGTTTGCACAAAATTACGGTCTCGTAGTATACTACGTAGTACAGTACGCCTCGGATAGAGCACGCATTTATTAAATGTGTTTATATAAATTTATATTAAAATTATTTTTATCATAATTCTGATAACCTAGAGCATCGATTAAGCCAATAAAATAATAAAATTTTAACTAAAAAATTTGTTTGCACAAAATTACGGTCTCGTAGTATACTACGTAGTACAGTACGCCTCCGATAGAGCACGCATTTATTAAATGTGTTTATATAAATTTATATTAAAATTATTTTTATCATAATTCTGATAATCTAGAGCATCGATTAAGCCAATAAAATAATAAAATTTTAACAAAAAATTTGTTTGCACAAAATTACGGTCTCGTAGTATACTTCGTAGTACAGTACGCCTCGGATAGAGCACGCATTTATTAAATGTGTTTATATAAATTTATATTAAAATTATTTTTATCATAATTCTGATAATCTAGAGCATCGATTAAGCCAATAAAATAATAAAATTTTAACTAAAAAATTTGTTTGCACAAAATTACGGTCTCGTAGTATACTACGTAGTACAGTACGCCACCGAAAGAGCACGCATTTATTAAATGTGTTTATATAAATTTATATTAAAATTACTTTTATCATAATTCTGATAATCTAGAGCATCGATTAAGCCAATAAAATATTAAAATTTTAACAAAAAATTTGTTTGCACAAAATTACGGTCTCGTAGTATACTACGTAGTACAGTACGCCACCGAAAGAGCACGCATTTATTAAATGTGTTTATATAAATTTATATTAAAATTATTTTTATCATAATTCTGATAATCTAGAGCATCGATTAAGCCAATAAAATAATAAAATTTTAACAAAAAATTTGTTTGCACAAAATTACGGTCTCGTAGTATACTACGTAGTACAGTACGCCACCGAAAGAGCACGCATTTATTAAATGTGTTTATATAAATTTATATTAAAATTATTTTTATCATAATTCTGATAATCTAGAGCATCGATTAAGCCAATAAAATATTAAAATTTTAACAAAAAATTTGTTTGCACAAAATTACGGTCTCGTAGTATACTACGTAGTACAGTACGCCACCGAAAGAGCACGCATTTATTAAATGTGTTTATATAAATTTATATTAAAATTATTTTTATCATAATTCTGATAATCTAGAGCATCGATTAAGCCAATAAAATATTAAAATTTTAACAAAAAATTTGTTTGCACAAAATTACGGTCTCGTAGTATACTATCATACGTAGTACAGTACGCCACCGAAAGAGCACGCATTTATTAAATGTGTTTATTTAAATTTATATTTTAATTATTTTTATCATAATTCTGATAATCTAGAGCATCGATTAAGCCAATAAAATAATAAAATTTTAACAAAAAATTTGTTTGCACAAAATTACGGTCTCGTAGTATACTACGTAGTACAGTACGCCACCGAAAGAGCACGCATTTATTAAATGTGTTTATATAAATTTATATTAAAATTATTTTTATCATAATTCTGATAATCTAGAGCATCGATTAAACCAATAAAATAATAAAATTTTAACAAAAAATTTGTTTGCACAAAATTACGGTCTCGTATTATACTACGTAGTACAGTACGCCTCCGATAGAGCACGCATTTATTAAATGTGTTTATATAAATTTATATTAAAATTATTTTTATCATAATTCTGATAATCTAGAGCATCGATTAAGCCAATATAATAATAAAATTTTAACAAAAAATTTGTTTGCACAACATTACGGTCTCGTAGTATACTACGTAGTACAGTACGCCACCGAAAGAGCACGCATTTATTAAATGTGTTTATATAAATTTATATTAAAATTACTTTTATCATAATTTTGATAATCTAGAGCATCGATTAAGCCAATAAAATATTAAAATTTTAACAAAAAATTTGTTTGCACAAAATTACGGTCTCGTAGTATACTACGTAGTACAGTACGCCACCGAAAGAGCACGCATTTATTAAATGTGTTTATATAAATTTATATTAAAATTATTTTTATCATAATTCTGATAATCTAGAGCATCGATTAAGCCAATAAAATAACAAAATTTGAACAAAAAATTTGTTTGCACAAAATTACGGTCTCATAGTATACTACGTAGTACAGTACGCCACCGAAAGAGCACGCATTTATTAAATGTGTTTATATAAATTTATATTAAAATTATTTTTATCATAATTCTGATAATCTAGAGCATCGATTAAGCCAATAAAATATTAAAATTTTAACAAAAAATTTGTTTGCACAAAATTACGGTCTCGTAGTATACTACGTAGTACAGTACGCCACCGAAAGAGCACGCATTTATTAAATGTGTTTATATAAATTTATATTAAAATTATTTTTATCATAATTCTGATAATCTAGAGCATCGATTAAGCCAATAAAATAATAAAATTTTAACTAAAAAATTTGTTTGCACAAAATTACGGTCTCGTAGTATACTACGTAGTACAGTACGCCACCGAAAGAGCACGCATTTATTAAATGTGTTTATATAAATTTATATTAAAATTATTTTTATCATAATTCTGATAATCTAGAGCATCGATTAAGCCAATAAAATAATAAAATTTTAACAAAAAATTTGTTTGCACAAAATTACGGTCTCGTAGTATACTTCGTAGTACAGTACGCCTCGGATAGAGCACGCATTTATTAAATGTGTTTATATAAATTTATATTAAAATTATTTTTATCATAATTCTGATAATCTAGAGCATCGATTAAGCCAATAAAATAATAAAATTTTAACTAAAAAATTTGTTTGCACAAAATTACGGTCTCGTAGTATACTACGTAGTACAGTACGCCACCGAAAGAGCACGCATTTATTAAATGTGTTTATATAAATTTATATTAAAATTATTTTTATCATAATTCTGATAATCTAGAGCATCGATTAAGCCAATAAAATAACAAAATTTGAACAAAAAATTTGTTTGCACAAAATTACGGTCTCGTAGTATACTACGTAGTACAGTACGCCACCGAAAGAGCACGCATTTATTAAATGTGTTTATATAAATTTATATTAAAATTATTTTTATCATAATTCTGATAATCTAGAGCATCGATTAAGCCAATAAAATAACAAAATTTTAACAAAAAATTTGTTTGCACAAAATTACGGTCTCGTAGTATACTACGTAGTACAGTACGCCACCGAAAGAGCACGCATTTATTAAATGTGTTTATATAAATTTATATTAAAATTATTTTTATCATAATTCTGATAATCTAGAGCATCGATTAAGCCAATAAAATATTAAAATTTGAACAAAAAATTTGTTTGCACAAAATTACGGTCTCGTAGTATACTACGTAGTACAGTACGCCACCGAAAGAGCACGCATTTATTAAATGCGTTTATATAAATTTATATTAAAATTATTTTTATCATAATTCTGATAATCTAGAGCATCGATTAAGCCAATAAAATATTAAAATTTTAACAAAAAATTTGTTTGCACAAAATTACGGTCTCGTAGTATACTACGTAGTACAGTACGCCACCGAAAGAGCACGCATTTATTAAATGTGTTTATATAAATTTATATTAAAATTATTTTTATCATAATTCTGATAATCTAGAGCATCGATTAAGCCAATAAAATATTAAAATTTTAACAAAAAATTTGTTTGCACAAAATTACGGTCTCGTAGTATACTACGTAGTACAGTACGCCACCGAAAGAGCACGCATTTATTAAATGTGTTTATATAAATTTATATTAAAATTATTTTTATCATAATTCTGATAATCTAGAGCATCGATTAAGCCAATAAAATATTAAAATTTTAACAAAAAATTTGTTTGCACAAAATTACGGTCTCATAGTATACTACGTAGTACAGTACGCCACCGAAAGAGCACGCATTTATTAAATGTGTTTATATAAATTTATATTAAAATTATTTTTATCATAATTCTGATAATCTAGAGCATCGATTAAGCCAATAAAATAATAAAATTTTAACAAAAAATTTGTTTGCACAAAATTACGGTCTCGTAGTATACTACGTAGTACAGTACACCACCGAAACAGCACGTATTTATTAAATGTGTTTATATAAATTTATATTAAAATTATTTTTATCATAATTCTGATAATCTAGAGCATCGATTAAGCCAATAAAATATTAAAATTTTAACAAAAAATTTGTTTGCACAAAATTACGGTCTCGTAGTATACTACGTAGTACAGTACGCCACCGAAAGAGCACGCATTTATTAAATGTGTTTATATAAATTTATATTAAAATTATTTGTATCATAATTCTGATAACCTAGAGCATCGATTAAGCCAATAAAATAATAAAATTTTAACAAAAAATTTGTTAGCACAAAATTACGGTCTCGTAGTATACTACGTAGTACAGTACGCCACCGAAAGAGCACGCATTTATTAAATGTGTTTATATAAATTTATATTTTAATTATTTTTATCATAATTCTGATAATCTAGAGCATCGATTAAGCCAATAAAATATTAAAATTTTAACAAAAAATTTGTTTGCACAAAATTACGGTCTCGTAGTATACTACGTAGTACAGTACGCCACCGAAAGAGCACGCATTTATTAAATGTGTTTATATAAATTTATATTAAAATTATTTTTATCATAATTCTGATAATCTAGAGCATCGATTAAGCCAATAAAATATTAAAATTTGAACAAAAAATTTGTTTGCACAAAATTACGGTCTCGTAGTATACTACGTAGTACAGTACGCCACCGAAAGAGCACGCATTTATTAAATGTGTTTATATAAATTTATATTAAAATTATTTTTATCATAATTCTGATAATCTAGAGCATCGATTAAGCCAATAAAATAATAAAATTTTAACTAAAAAATTTGTTTGCACAAAATTACGGTCTCGTAGTATACTACGTAGTACAGTACGCCACCGAAAGAGCACGCATTTATTAAATGTGTTTATATAAATTTATATTAAAATTATTTTTATCATAATTCTGATAATCTAGAGCATCGATTAAGCCAATAAAATAACAAAATTTGAACAAAAAATTTGTTTGCACAAAATTACGGTCTCGTAGTATACTACGTAGTACAGTACGCCACCGAAAGAGCACGCATTTATTAAATGTGTTTATATAAATTTATATTAAAATTATTTTTATCATAATTCTGATAATCTAGAGCATCGATTAAGCCAATAAAATATTAAAATTTTAACAAAAAATTTGTTTGCACAAAATTACGGTCTCGTAGTATACTTCGTAGTACAGTACGCCTCGGATAGAGCACGCATTTATTAAATGTGTTTATATAAATTTATATTAAAATTATTTTTATCATAATTCTGATAATCTAGAGCATCGATTAAGCCAATAAAATAATAAAATTTTAACTAAAAAATTTGTTTGCACAAAATTACGGTCTCGTAGTATACTACGTAGTACAGTACGCCACCGAAAGAGCACGCATTTATTAAATGTGTTTATATAAATTTATATTAAAATTATTTTTATCATAATTCTGATAATCTAGAGCATCGATTAAGCCAATAAAATAACAAAATTTGAACAAAAAATTTGTTTGCACAAAATTACGGTCTCGTAGTATACTACGTAGTACAGTACGCCACCGAAAGAGCACGCATTTATTAAATGTGTTTATATAAATTTATATTAAAATTATTTTTATCATAATTCTGATAATCTAGAGCATCGATTAAGCCAATAAAATATTAAAATTTTAACAAAAAATTTGTTTGCACAAAATTACGGTCTCGTAGTATACTACGTAGTACAGTACGCCACCGAAAGAGCACGCATTTATTAAATGTGTTTATATAAATTTATATTAAAATTATTTTTATCATAATTCTGATAATCTAGAGCATCGATTAAGCCAATAAAATATTAAAATTTTAACAAAAAATTTGTTTGCACAAAATTACGGTCTCGTAGTATACTACGTAGTACAGTACGCCACCGAAAGAGCACGCATTTATTAAATGTGTTTATATAAATTTATATTAAAATTATTTTTATCATAATTCTGATAATCTAGAGCATCGATTAAGCCAATAAAATATTAAAATTTTAACAAAAAATTTGTTTGCACAAAATTACGGTCTCATAGTATACTACGTAGTACAGTACGCCACCGAAAGAGCACGCATTTATTAAATGTGTTTATATAAATTTATATTAAAATTATTTTTATCATAATTCTGATAACCTAGAGCATCGATTAAGCCAATAAAATAATAAAATTTTAACAAAAAATTTGTTAGCACAAAATTACGGTCTCCTCGTATACTACGTAGTACAGTACGCCACCGAAAGAGCACGCATTTATTAAATGTGTTTATATAAATTTATATTTTAATTATTTTTATCATAATTCTGATAATCTAGAGCATCGATTAAGCCAATAAAATAATAAAATTTTAACAAAAAATTTGTTTGCACAAAATTACGGTCTCGTAGTATACTACGTAGTACAGTACGCCTCGGATAGAGCACGCATTTATTAAATGTGTTTATATAAATTTATATTAAAATTATTTTTATCATAATTCTGATAACCTAGAGCATCGATTAAGCCAATAAAATAATAAAATTTTAACTAAAAAATTTGTTTGCACAAAATTACGGTCTCGTAGTATACTACGTAGTACAGTACGCCTCCGATAGAGCACGCATTTATTAAATGTGTTTATATAAATTTATATTAAAATTATTTTTATCATAATTCTGATAATCTAGAGCATCGATTAAGCCAATAAAATAATAAAATTTTAACAAAAAATTTGTTTGCACAAAATTACGGTCTCGTAGTATACTTCGTAGTACAGTACGCCTCGGATAGAGCACGCATTTATTAAATGTGTTTATATAAATTTATATTAAAATTATTTTTATCATAATTCTGATAATCTAGAGCATCGATTAAGCCAATAAAATAATAAAATTTTAACTAAAAAATTTGTTTGCACAAAATTACGGTCTCGTAGTATACTACGTAGTACAGTACGCCACCGAAAGAGCACGCATTTATTAAATGTGTTTATATAAATTTATATTAAAATTACTTTTATCATAATTCTGATAATCTAGAGCATCGATTAAGCCAATAAAATATTAAAATTTTAACAAAAAATTTGTTTGCACAAAATTACGGTCTCGTAGTATACTACGTAGTACAGTACGCCACCGAAAGAGCACGCATTTATTAAATGTGTTTATATAAATTTATATTAAAATTATTTTTATCATAATTCTGATAATCTAGAGCATCGATTAAGCCAATAAAATAATAAAATTTTAACAAAAAATTTGTTTGCACAAAATTACGGTCTCGTAGTATACTACGTAGTACAGTACGCCACCGAAAGAGCACGCATTTATTAAATGTGTTTATATAAATTTATATTAAAATTATTTGTATCATAATTCTGATAACCTAGAGCATCGATTAAGCCAATAAAATAATAAAATTTTAACAAAAAATTTGTTAGCACAAAATTACGGTCTCGTAGTATACTACGTAGTACAGTACGCCACCGAAAGAGCACGCATTTATTAAATGTGTTTATATAAATTTATATTTTAATTATTTTTATCATAATTCTGATAATCTAGAGCATCGATTAAGCCAATAAAATATTAAAATTTTAACAAAAAATTTGTTTGCACAAAATTACGGTCTCGTAGTATACTACGTAGTACAGTACGCCACCGAAAGAGCACGCATTTATTAAATGTGTTTATATAAATTTATATTAAAATTATTTTTATCATAATTCTGATAATCTAGAGCATCGATTAAGCCAATAAAATATTAAAATTTGAACAAAAAATTTGTTTGCACAAAATTACGGTCTCGTAGTATACTACGTAGTACAGTACGCCACCGAAAGAGCACGCATTTATTAAATGTGTTTATATAAATTTATATTAAAATTATTTTTATCATAATTCTGATAATCTAGAGCATCGATTAAGCCAATAAAATAATAAAATTTTAACTAAAAAATTTGTTTGCACAAAATTACGGTCTCGTAGTATACTACGTAGTACAGTACGCCACCGAAAGAGCACGCATTTATTAAATGTGTTTATATAAATTTATATTAAAATTATTTTTATCATAATTCTGATAATCTAGAGCATCGATTAAGCCAATAAAATAACAAAATTTGAACAAAAAATTTGTTTGCACAAAATTACGGTCTCGTAGTATACTACGTAGTACAGTACGCCACCGAAAGAGCACGCATTTATTAAATGTGTTTATATAAATTTATATTAAAATTATTTTTATCATAATTCTGATAATCTAGAGCATCGATTAAGCCAATAAAATATTAAAATTTTAACAAAAAATTTGTTTGCACAAAATTACGGTCTCGTAGTATACTTCGTAGTACAGTACGCCTCGGATAGAGCACGCATTTATTAAATGTGTTTATATAAATTTATATTAAAATTATTTTTATCATAATTCTGATAATCTAGAGCATCGATTAAGCCAATAAAATAATAAAATTTTAACTAAAAAATTTGTTTGCACAAAATTACGGTCTCGTAGTATACTACGTAGTACAGTACGCCACCGAAAGAGCACGCATTTATTAAATGTGTTTATATAAATTTATATTAAAATTATTTTTATCATAATTCTGATAATCTAGAGCATCGATTAAGCCAATAAAATAACAAAATTTGAACAAAAAATTTGTTTGCACAAAATTACGGTCTCGTAGTATACTACGTAGTACAGTACGCCACCGAAAGAGCACGCATTTATTAAATGTGTTTATATAAATTTATATTAAAATTATTTTTATCATAATTCTGATAATCTAGAGCATCGATTAAGCCAATAAAATATTAAAATTTTAACAAAAAATTTGTTTGCACAAAATTACGGTCTCGTAGTATACTACGTAGTACAGTACGCCACCGAAAGAGCACGCATTTATTAAATGTGTTTATATAAATTTATATTAAAATTATTTTTATCATAATTCTGATAATCTAGAGCATCGATTAAGCCAATAAAATATTAAAATTTTAACAAAAAATTTGTTTGCACAAAATTACGGTCTCGTAGTATACTACGTAGTACAGTACGCCACCGAAAGAGCACGCATTTATTAAATGTGTTTATATAAATTTATATTAAAATTATTTTTATCATAATTCTGATAATCTAGAGCATCGATTAAGCCAATAAAATATTAAAATTTTAACAAAAAATTTGTTTGCACAAAATTACGGTCTCATAGTATACTACGTAGTACAGTACGCCACCGAAAGAGCACGCATTTATTAAATGTGTTTATATAAATTTATATTAAAATTATTTTTATCATAATTCTGATAACCTAGAGCATCGATTAAGCCAATAAAATAATAAAATTTTAACAAAAAATTTGTTAGCACAAAATTACGGTCTCCTCGTATACTACGTAGTACAGTACGCCACCGAAAGAGCACGCATTTATTAAATGTGTTTATATAAATTTATATTTTAATTATTTTTATCATAATTCTGATAATCTAGAGCATCGATTAAGCCAATAAAATAATAAAATTTTAACAAAAAATTTGTTTGCACAAAATTACGGTCTCGTAGTATACTACGTAGTACAGTACGCCTCGGATAGAGCACGCATTTATTAAATGTGTTTATATAAATTTATATTAAAATTATTTTTATCATAATTCTGATAACCTAGAGCATCGATTAAGCCAATAAAATAATAAAATTTTAACTAAAAAATTTGTTTGCACAAAATTACGGTCTCGTAGTATACTACGTAGTACAGTACGCCTCCGATAGAGCACGCATTTATTAAATGTGTTTATATAAATTTATATTAAAATTATTTTTATCATAATTCTGATAATCTAGAGCATCGATTAAGCCAATAAAATAATAAAATTTTAACAAAAAATTTGTTTGCACAAAATTACGGTCTCGTAGTATACTTCGTAGTACAGTACGCCTCGGATAGAGCACGCATTTATTAAATGTGTTTATATAAATTTATATTAAAATTATTTTTATCATAATTCTGATAATCTAGAGCATCGATTAAGCCAATAAAATAATAAAATTTTAACTAAAAAATTTGTTTGCACAAAATTACGGTCTCGTAGTATACTACGTAGTACAGTACGCCACCGAAAGAGCACGCATTTATTAAATGTGTTTATATAAATTTATATTAAAATTACTTTTATCATAATTCTGATAATCTAGAGCATCGATTAAGCCAATAAAATATTAAAATTTTAACAAAAAATTTGTTTGCACAAAATTACGGTCTCGTAGTATACTACGTAGTACAGTACGCCACCGAAAGAGCACGCATTTATTAAATGTGTTTATATAAATTTATATTAAAATTATTTTTATCATAATTCTGATAATCTAGAGCATCGATTAAGCCAATAAAATAATAAAATTTTAACAAAAAATTTGTTTGCACAAAATTACGGTCTCGTAGTATACTACGTAGTACAGTACGCCACCGAAAGAGCACGCATTTATTAAATGTGTTTATATAAATTTATATTAAAATTATTTTTATCATAATTCTGATAATCTAGAGCATCGATTAAGCCAATAAAATATTAAAATTTTAACAAAAAATTTGTTTGCACAAAATTACGGTCTCGTAGTATACTACGTAGTACAGTACGCCACCGAAAGAGCACGCATTTATTAAATGTGTTTATATAAATTTATATTAAAATTATTTTTATCATAATTCTGATAATCTAGAGCATCGATTAAGCCAATAAAATATTAAAATTTTAACAAAAAATTTGTTTGCACAAAATTACGGTCTCGTAGTATACTATCATACGTAGTACAGTACGCCACCGAAAGAGCACGCATTTATTAAATGTGTTTATTTAAATTTATATTTTAATTATTTTTATCATAATTCTGATAATCTAGAGCATCGATTAAGCCAATAAAATAATAAAATTTTAACAAAAAATTTGTTTGCACAAAATTACGGTCTCGTAGTATACTACGTAGTACAGTACGCCACCGAAAGAGCACGCATTTATTAAATGTGTTTATATAAATTTATATTTTAATTATTTTTATCATAATTCTGATAATCTAGAGCATCGATTAAACCAATAAAATAATAAAATTTTAACAAAAAATTTGTTTGCACAAAATTACGGTCTCGTATTATACTACGTAGTACAGTACGCCTCCGATAGAGCACGCATTTATGAAATGTGTTTATATAAATTTATATTAAAATTATTTTTATCATAATTCTGATAATCTAGAGCATCGATTAAGCCAATAAAATAATAAAATTTTAACAAAAAATTTGTTTGCACAACATTACGGTCTCGTAGTATACTACGTAGTACAGTACGCCACCGAAAGAGCACGCATTTATTAAATGTGTTTATATAAATTTATATTAAAATTACTTTTATCATAATTTTGATAATCTAGAGCATCGATTAAGCCAATAAAATATTAAAATTTTAACAAAAAATTTGTTTGCACAAAATTACGGTCTCGTAGTATACTACGTAGTACAGTACGCCACCGAAAGAGCACGCATTTATTAAATGTGTTTATATAAATTTATATTAAAATTATTTTTATCATAATTCTGATAATCTAGAGCATCGATTAAGCCAATAAAATAACAAAATTTTAACAAAAAATTTGTTTGCACAAAATTACGGTCTCGTAGTATACTACGTAGTACAGTACGCCACCGAAAGAGCACGCATTTATTAAATGTGTTTATATAAATTTATATTAAAATTATTTTTATCATAATTCTGATAATCTAGAGCATCGATTAAGCCAATAAAATATTAAAATTTTAACAAAAAATTTGTTTGCACAAAATTACGGTCTCGTAGTATACTACGTAGTACAGTACGCCACCGAAAGAGCACGCATTTATTAAATGTGTTTATATAAATTTCTATTAAAATTATTTTTATCATAATTCTGATAATCTAGAGCATCGATTAAGCCAATAAAATAATAAAATTTTAACTAAAAAATTTGTTTGCACAAAATTACGGTCTCGTAGTATACTACGTAGTACAGTACGCCACCGAAAGAGCACGCATTTATTAAATGTGTTTATATAAATTTATATTAAAATTATTTTTATCATAATTCTGATAATCTAGAGCATCGATTAAGCCAATAAAATAATAAAATTTTAACAAAAAATTTGTTTGCACAAAATTACGGTCTCGTAGTATACTTCGTAGTACAGTACGCCTCGGATAGAGCACGCATTTATTAAATGTGTTTATATAAATTTATATTAAAATTATTTTTATCATAATTCTGATAATCTAGAGCATCGATTAAGCCAATAAAATAATAAAATTTTAACTAAAAAATTTGTTTGCACAAAATTACGGTCTCGTAGTATACTACGTAGTACAGTACGCCACCGAAAGAGCACGCATTTATTAAATGTGTTTATATAAATTTATATTAAAATTATTTTTATCATAATTCTGATAATCTAGAGCATCGATTAAGCCAATAAAATAACAAAATTTGAACAAAAAATTTGTTTGCACAAAATTACGGTCTCGTAGTATACTACGTAGTACAGTACGCCACCGAAAGAGCACGCATTTATTAAATGTGTTTATATAAATTTATATTAAAATTATTTTTATCATAATTCTGATAATCTAGAGCATCGATTAAGCCAATAAAATAACAAAATTTTAACAAAAAATTTGTTTGCACAAAATTACGGTCTCGTAGTATACTACGTAGTACAGTACGCCACCGAAAGAGCACGCATTTATTAAATGTGTTTATATAAATTTATATTAAAATTATTTTTATCATAATTCTGATAATCTAGAGCATCGATTAAGCCAATAAAATATTAAAATTTGAACAAAAAATTTGTTTGCACAAAATTACGGTCTCGTAGTATACTACGTAGTACAGTACGCCACCGAAAGAGCACGCATTTATTAAATGTGTTTATATAAATTTATATTAAAATTATTTTTATCATAATTCTGATAATCTAGAGCATCGATTAAGCCAATAAAATATTAAAATTTTAACAAAAAATTTGTTTGCACAAAATTACGGTCTCGTAGTATACTACGTAGTACAGTATGCCACCGAAAGAGCACGCATTTATTAAATGTGTTTATATAAATTTATATTAAAATTATTTTTATCATAATTCTGATAATCTAGAGCATCGATTAAGCCAATAAAATATTAAAATTTTAACAAAAAATTTGTTTGCACAAAATTACGGTCTCGTAGTATACTACGTAGTACAGTACGCCACCGAAAGAGCACGCATTTATTAAATGTGTTTATATAAATTTATATTAAAATTATTTTTATCATAATTCTGATAATCTAGAGCATCGATTAAGCCAATAAAATATTAAAATTTTAACAAAAAATTTGTTTGCACAAAATTACGGTCTCATAGTATACTACGTAGTACAGTACGCCACCGAAAGAGCACGCATTTATTAAATGTGTTTATATAAATTTATATTAAAATTATTTTTATCATAATTCTGATAATCTAGAGCATCGATTAAGCCAATAAAATAATAAAATTTTAACAAAAAATTTGTTTGCACAAAATTACGGTCTCGTAGTATACTACGTAGTACAGTACACCACCGAAACAGCACGTATTTATTAAATGTGTTTATATAAATTTATATTAAAATTATTTTTATCATAATTCTGATAATCTAGAGCATCGATTAAGCCAATAAAATATTAAAATTTTAACAAAAAATTTGTTTGCACAAAATTACGGTCTCGTAGTATACTACGTAGTACAGTACGCCACCGAAAGAGCACGCATTTATTAAATGTGTTTATATAAATTTATATTAAAATTATTTGTATCATAATTCTGATAACCTAGAGCATCGATTAAGCCAATAAAATAATAAAATTTTAACAAAAAATTTGTTAGCACAAAATTACGGTCTCGTAGTATACTACGTAGTACAGTACGCCACCGAAAGAGCACGCATTTATTAAATGTGTTTATATAAATTTATATTTTAATTATTTTTATCATAATTCTGATAATCTAGAGCATCGATTAAGCCAATAAAATAATAAAATTTTAACAAAAAATTTGTTTGCACAAAATTACGGTCTCGTAGTATACTACGTAGTACAGTACGCCTCGGATAGAGCACGCATTTATTAAATGTGTTTATATAAATTTATATTAAAATTATTTTTATCATAATTCTGATAACCTAGAGCATCGATTAAGCCAATAAAATAATAAAATTTTAACTAAAAAATTTGTTTGCACAAAATTACGGTCTCGTAGTATACTACGTAGTACAGTACGCCTCCGATAGAGCACGCATTTATTAAATGTGTTTATATAAATTTATATTAAAATTATTTTTATCATAATTCTGATAATCTAGAGCATCGATTAAGCCAATAAAATAATAAAATTTTAACAAAAAATTTGTTTGCACAAAATTACGGTCTCGTAGTATACTTCGTAGTACAGTACGCCTCGGATAGAGCACGCATTTATTAAATGTGTTTATATAAATTTATATTAAAATTATTTTTATCATAATTCTGATAATCTAGAGCATCGATTAAGCCAATAAAATAATAAAATTTTAACTAAAAAATTTGTTTGCACAAAATTACGGTCTCGTAGTATACTACGTAGTACAGTACGCCACCGAAAGAGCACGCATTTATTAAATGTGTTTATATAAATTTATATTAAAATTACTTTTATCATAATTCTGATAATCTAGAGCATCGATTAAGCCAATAAAATATTAAAATTTTAACAAAAAATTTGTTTGCACAAAATTACGGTCTCGTAGTATACTACGTAGTACAGTACGCCACCGAAAGAGCACGCATTTATTAAATGTGTTTATATAAATTTATATTAAAATTATTTTTATCATAATTCTGATAATCTAGAGCATCGATTAAGCCAATAAAATAATAAAATTTTAACAAAAAATTTGTTTGCACAAAATTACGGTCTCGTAGTATACTACGTAGTACAGTACGCCACCGAAAGAGCACGCATTTATTAAATGTGTTTATATAAATTTATATTAAAATTATTTTTATCATAATTCTGATAATCTAGAGCATCGATTAAGCCAATAAAATATTAAAATTTTAACAAAAAATTTGTTTGCACAAAATTACGGTCTCGTAGTATACTACGTAGTACAGTACGCCACCGAAAGAGCACGCATTTATTAAATGTGTTTATATAAATTTATATTAAAATTATTTTTATCATAATTCTGATAATCTAGAGCATCGATTAAGCCAATAAAATATTAAAATTTTAACAAAAAATTTGTTTGCACAAAATTACGGTCTCGTAGTATACTATCATACGTAGTACAGTACGCCACCGAAAGAGCACGCATTTATTAAATGTGTTTATTTAAATTTATATTTTAATTATTTTTATCATAATTCTGATAATCTAGAGCATCGATTAAGCCAATAAAATAATAAAATTTTAACAAAAAATTTGTTTGCACAAAATTACGGTCTCGTAGTATACTACGTAGTACAGTACGCCACCGAAAGAGCACGCATTTATTAAATGTGTTTATATAAATTTATATTAAAATTATTTTTATCATAATTCTGATAATCTAGAGCATCGATTAAACCAATAAAATAATAAAATTTTAACAAAAAATTTGTTTGCACAAAATTACGGTCTCGTATTATACTACGTAGTACAGTACGCCTCCGATAGAGCACGCATTTATTAAATGTGTTTATATAAATTTATATTAAAATTATTTTTATCATAATTCTGATAATCTAGAGCATCGATTAAGCCAATAAAATAATAAAATTTTAACAAAAAATTTGTTTGCACAAAATTACGGTCTCGTAGTATACTACGTAGTACAGTACGCCACCGAAAGAGCACGCATTTATTAAATGTGTTTATATAAATTTAGCCAATATTGATATAGCAAAAATTCTAACAAGCGGATCGCTTTCAAAATTGGCCAAAAGGTAGCCAATAGGGTCCTTAACTAAACCGCCATATCAAATTTGCAGGCCCGACATAATCCGGATCAGAAGAATTTTTTTTATGTTTTTTTTTATTCATTTTTAACTAAGGGAAGGACACATTTATTGATATAGCAAAAATTCTAACAAGCGGACCGCTTTCAAAATTGGCCAAAAGGTAGCCAATAGGGTCCTTAACTAAACCGTCATATCAAATTTGCAGGCCCGACATAATCCGGATCAGAAGAATTTTTTTTGTTTTTTTTTTATTCATTTTTAACTAAGGGAAGGACACATTTATTGATATAGCAAAAATTCTAACAAGCGGACCGTTTTCAAAATTGGCCAAGAGGTGGCATTTATTAAATGTGTTTATATAAATTTATATTAAAATTATTTTTATCATAATTCTGATAATCTAGAGCATCGATTAAGCCAATAAAATAATAAAATTTTAACAAAAAATTTGTTTGCACAAAATTACGGTCTCGTAGTATACTACGTAGTACAGTACGCCACCGAAAGATCACGCATTTATTAAATGTGTTTATATAAATTTATATTAAAATTATTTTTATCATAATTCTGATAATCTAGAGCATCGATTAAGCCAATAAAATAATAAAATTTTAACAAAAAATTTGTTTCCACAAAATTACGGTCTCGTAGTATACTACGTAGTACAGTACGCCACCGAAAGAGCACGCATTTATTAAATGTGTTTATATAAATTTATATTAAAATTATTTTTATCATAATTCTGATAATCTAGAGCATCGATTAAGCCAATAAAATAATAAAATTTTAACAAAAAATTTGTTTGCACAAAATTACGGTCTCGTAGTATACTACGTAGTACAGTACGCCACCGAAAGAGCACGCATTTATTAAATGTGTTTATATAAATTTATATTTTAATTATTTTTATCATAATTCTGATAATCTAGAGCATCGATTAAGCCAATAAAATAATAAAATTTTAACAAAAAATTTGTTTGCACAAAATTACGGTCTCGTAGTATACTTCGTAGTACAGTACGCCACCGAAAGAGCACGCATTTATTAAATGTGTTTATATAAATTTATATTAAAATTATTTTTATCATAATTCTGATAATCTAGAGCATCGATTAAGCCAATAAAATAATAAAATTTTAACAAAAAATTTGTTTGCACAAAATTACGGTCTCGTAGTATACTACGTAGTACAGTACGCCTCCGAAAGAGCACGCATTTATTAAATGTGTTTATATAAATTTATATTTAAATTATTTTTATCATAATTCTGATAATCTAGAGCATCGATTAAGCCAATAAAATAAAAAAAATTTTAACGTAGTACAGTACGCCACCGAAAGAGCACGCATTTATTAAATGTGTTTATATAAATTTATATTAAAATTATTTTTATCATAATTCTGATAATCTAGAGCATCGATTAGGCCAATAAAATATTAAAATTTTAACAAAAAATTTGTTTGCACAAAATTACGGTCTCGTAGTATACTACGTAGTACGGTACACCACCGAAAGAGCACGTATTTATTAAATGTGTTTATATAAATTTATATTTAAATTATTTTTATCAAATTCTGATAATCTAGAGCATCGATTAAGCCAATAAAATATTAAAATTTTAACAAAAAATTTGTTTGCACAAAATTACGGTCTCGTAGTATACTACGTAGTACAGTACGCCACCGAAAGAGCACGCATTTATTAAATGTGTTTATATAAATTTATATTAAAATTATTTTTATAATAATTCTGATAATCTAGAGCTTCGATTAAGACAATAAAATAATAAAATTTTAACAAAAAATTTGTTTGCACAAAATTACGGTCTGGTAGTATACTACGTAGTACAGTACGCCACCGAAAGAGCACGCATTTATTAAATGTGTTTATATAAATTTATATTTAAATTATTTTTATCATAATTCTGATAATCTAGAGCATCGATTAAGCCAATAAAATAATAAAATTTTAACAAAAAATTTGTTTGCACAAAATTACGGTCTCGTAGTATACTACGTAGTACAGTACGCCACCGAAAGAGCACGCATTTATTAAATGTGTTTATATAAATTTATATTAAAATTATTTTTATCATAATTCTGATAATCTAGAGCATCGATTAAGCCAATAAAATATAAAAATTTTAACAAAAAATTTGTTTGCACAAAATTACGTTCTCGTAGTATACTACGTAGTACAGTACACCACCGAAAGGGCACGTATTTATAAATGTGTTTTTATAAATTTATATTTAAATTATGTTTATCATAATTCTGATAATCTAGAGCATCGATTAAGCCAATAAAATAATAAAATTTTAACAAAAAATTTGTTTGCACAAAATTACGGTCTCGTAGTATACTACGTAGTACAGTACGCCTCCGAAAGAGCACGCATTATTAAATGTGTTTATATAAATTTATATTAAAATTATTTTTATCATAATTCTGATAATCTAGAGCATCGATTACGCAATAAAATAATAAAATTTTAACAAAAAATTTGTTTGCACAAAATTACGGTCTCGTAGTATACTACGTAGTACAGTACGCTACCGAAAGAGCACGCATTTATTAAATGTGTTTATATAAATTTATATTAAAATTATTTTTATCATAATTCTGATAATCTAGAGCATCGATAAGGCCAATAAAATAATAAAATTTTAACAAAAAATTTGTTTGCACAAAATTACGGTCTCGTAGTATACTACGTAGTACAGTACGCATCCGAAAGAGCACGCATTTATTAAATGTGTTTATATAAATTTATATTAAAATTATTTTTATCATAATTCTGATAATCTAGAGCATCGATTAAGCCAATAAAATAATAAAATTTTAACAAAAAATTTGTTTGCACAAAATTACGGTCTCGTAGTATACTACGTAGTACAGTACGCCACCGAAAGAGCACGCATTTATTAAATGTGTTTATATAAATTTATATTAAAATTATTTTTATCATAATTCTGATATTCTAGAGCATCGATTAAGCCAATAAAATATTAAAATTTTAACAAAAAATTTGTTTTCACACAATTACGGTCTCGTAGTATACTACGTAGTACAGTACGCCACCGAAAGAGCACGCATTTATTAAATGTGTTTATATAAATTTATATTTAAATTATTTTTATCATAATTCTGATAATCTAGAGCATCGAATAAGCCAGTAAAATAATAAAATTTTAACAAAAATTTGTTTGCACAAAATTACGGTCTCGTAGTATACTACGTAGTACAGTACGCCACCGAAAGAGCACGCATTTATTAAATGTGTTTATATAAATTTATATTTTAATTATTTTTATCATAATTCTGATAATCTAGAGCATCGATTAAGCCAATAAAATATTAAAATTTTAACAAAAAATTTGTTTGCACAAAATTACGGTCTCGTAGTATACTACGTAGTACAGTACGCCTCGGAAAGAGCACGCATTTATTAAATGTGTTTATATAAATTTATATTAAAATTATTTTTATCATAATTCTGATAATCTAGAGCATCGATTACGCCAATAAAATAATAAAATTTTAACAAAAAATTTGTTTGCACAAAATTACAATCTCGTAGTATACTACGTAGTACAGTACGCCACCGAAAGAGCACGCATTTATTAAATGTGTTTATATAAATTTATATTTAAATTATTTTTATCATAATTCTGATAATCTAGAGCATCGATTAAGTCAATAAAATAATAAAATTTTAACAAAAAATTTGTTTGCACAAAATTACGGTCTCGTAGTATACTATGTAGTACAATACGCCACCGAAAGAGCACGCATTTATTAAATGTATTTATATAAATTTATATTAAAATTATTTTTATCATAATTCTGATAATCTAGAGCATCGATTACGCCAATAAAATAATAAAATTTTAACAAAAAATTTGTTTGCACAAAATTACAATCTCGTAGTATACTACGTAGTACAGTACGCCACCGAAAGAGCACGCATTTATTAAATGTGTTTATATAAATTTATATTAAAATTATTTTATCATAATTCTGATAATCTAGAGCATCGATTAAGCCAATAAAATAATAAAATTTAACAAAAAATTTGTTTCCACAAAATTACGGTCTCGTAGTATACTACGTAGTACAGTACGC
This sequence comes from Tipula helvola, assembly GCA_963556165.1. NCBI lineage: Eukaryota > Metazoa > Arthropoda > Insecta > Diptera > Tipulidae > Tipula > Tipula helvola. The sequence goes on from CAUVYM010000042.1 coordinate 38,216, forward strand.
CACCGAAAGAGCACGCATTTATTAAATGTGTTTATATAAATTTATATTTTAATTATTTTTATCATAATTCTGATAATCTAGAGCATCGATTAAGCCAATAAAATAATAAAATTTTAACAAAAAATTTGTTTGCACAAAATTACGGTCTCGTAGTATACTACGTAGTACAGTACGCCACCGAAAGAGCACGCATTTATTAAATGTGTTTATATAAATTTATATTTTAATTATTTTTATTATAATTCTGATAATCTAGAGCATCGATTAAGCCAATAAAATATTAAAATTTTAACAAAAAATTTGTTTGCACAAAATTACGGTCTCGTAGTATACTTCGTAGTACAGTACGCCACCGAAAGAGCACGCATTTATTAAATGTGTTTATATAAATTTATATTAAAATTATTTTTATCATAATTCTGATAATCTAGAGCATCGATTAAGCCAATAAAATAATAAAATTTTAACAAAAAATTTGTTTGCACAAAATTACGGTCTCGTAGTATACTACGTAGTACAGTACGCCTCCGATAGAGCACGCATTTATTAAATGAGTTTATATAAATTTATATTTAAAATTATTTTTATCATAATTCTGATAATCTAGAGCATCCATTAAGCCAATAAAATATTAAAATTTTAACAAAAAATTTGTTTGCACAAAATTACGGTCTCGTAGTATACTACGTAGTACAGTACGCCTCGGAAAGAGCACGCATTTATTAAATGTGTTTATATAAATTTATATTAAAATTATTTTTATCATAATTCTGATAATCTAGAGCATCGATTAAGCCAATAAAATAATAAAATTTTAACAAAAAATTTGTTTGCACAAAATTACGGTCTCGTAGTATACTACGTAGTACAGTACGCCTCCGAAAGAGCACGCATTTATTAAATGTGTTTATATAAATTTATATTTAAATTATTTTTATCATAATTCTGATAATCTAGAGCATCGATTAAGCCAATAAAATAATAAAATTTTAACGTAGTACAGTACGCCACCGAAAGAGCACGCATTTATTAAATGTGTTTATATAAATTTATATTAAAATTATTTTTATCATAATTCTGATAATCTAGAGCATCGATTAAGCCAATAAAATATTAAAATTTTAACAAAAAATTTGTTTGCACAAAATTACGGTCTCGTAGTATACTACGTAGTACGGTACACCACCGAAAGAGCACGTATTTATTAAATGTGTTTATATAAATTTATATTTAAATTATTTTTATCAAATTCTGATAATCTAGAGCATCGATTAAGCCAATAGAATATTAAAATTTTAACAAAAAATTTGTTTGCACAAAATTACGGTCTCGTAGTATACTACGTAGTACAGTACGCCACCGAAAGAGCACGCATTTATTAAATGTGTTTATATAAATTTATATTAAAATTATTTTTATCATAATTCTGATAATCTAGAGCTTCGATTAAGACAATAAAATAATAAAATTTTAACAAAAAATTTGTTTGCACAAAATTACGGTCTGGTAGTATACTACGTAGTACAGTACGCCACCGAAAGAGCACGCATTTATTAAATGTGTTTATATAAATTTATATTTAAATTATTTTTATCATAATTCTGATAATCTAGAGCATCGATTAAGCCAATAAAATAATAAAATTTTAACAAAAAATTTGTTTGCACAAAATTACGGTCTCGTAGTATACTACGTAGTACAGTACGCCACCGAAAGAGCACGCATTTATTAAATGTGTTTATATAAATTTATATTAAAATTATTTTTATCATAATTCTGATAATCTAGAGCATCGATTAAGCCAATAAAATATTAAAATTTTAACAAAAAATTTGTTTGCACAAAATTACGTTCTCGTAGTATACTACGTAGTACAGTACACCACCGAAAGGGCACGTATTTATTAAATGTGTTTTTATAAATTTATATTTAAATTATGTTTATCATAATTCTGATAATCTAGAGCATCGATTAAGCCAATAAAATAATAAAATTTTAACAAAAAATTTGTTTGCACAAAATTACGGTCTCGTAGTATACTACGTAGTACAGTACGCCTCCGAAAGAGCACGCATTTATTAAATGTGTTTATATAAATTTATATTAAAATTATTTTTATCATAATTCTGATAATCTAGAGCATCGATTACGCCAATAAAATAATAAAATTTTAACAAAAAATTTGTTTGCACAAAATTACGGTCTCGTAGTATACTACGTAGTACAGTACGCTACCGAAAGAGCACGCATTTATTAAATGTGTTTATATAAATTTATATTAAAATTATTTTTATCATAATTCTGATAATCTAGAGCATCGATAAGGCCAATAAAATAATAAAATTTTAACAAAAAATTTGTTTGCACAAAATTACGGTCTCGTAGTATACTACGTAGTACAGTACGCATCCGAAAGAGCACGCATTTATTAAATGTGTTTATATAAATTTATATTAAAATTATTTTTATCATAATTCTGATAATCTAGAGCATCGATTAAGCCAATAAAATAATAAAATTTTAACAAAAAATTTGTTTGCACAAAATTACGGTCTCGTAGTATACTACGTAGTACAGTACGCCACCGAAAGAGCACGCATTTATTAAATGTGTTTATATAAATTTATATTAAAATTATTTTTATCATAATTCTGATATTCTAGAGCATCGATTAAGCCAATAAAATATTAAAATTTTAACAAAAAATTTGTTTTCACACAATTACGGTCTCGTAGTATACTACGTAGTACAGTACGCCACCGAAAGAGCACGCATTTATTAAATGTGTTTATATAAATTTATATTTAAATTATTTTTATCATAATTCTGATAATCTAGAGCATCGATTAAGCCAATAAAATAATAAAATTTTAACAAAAAATTTGTTTGCACAATATTACGGTCTCGTAGTATACTACGTAGTACAGTACGCCACCGAAAGAGCACGCATTTATTAAATGTGTTTATATAAATTTATATTTTAATTATTTTTATCATAATTCTGATAATCTAGAGCATCGATTAAGCCAATAAAATATTAAAATTTTAACAAAAAATTTGTTTGCACAAAATTACGGTCTCGTAGTATACTACGTAGTACAGTACGCCTCGGAAAGAGCACGCATTTATTAAATGTGTTTATATAAATTTATATTAAAATTATTTTTATCATAATTCTGATAATCTAGAGCATCGATTACGCCAATAAAATAATAAAATTTTAACAAAAAATTTGTTTGCACAAAATTACAATCTCGTAGTATACTACGTAGTACAGTACGCCACCGAAAGAGCACGCATTTATTAAATGTGTTTATATAAATTTATATTAAAATTATTTTTATCATAATTCTGATAATCTAGAGCATCGATTAAGTCAATAAAATAATAAAATTTTAACAAAAAATTTGTTTGCACAAAATTACGGTCTCGTAGTATACTATGTAGTACAATACGCCACCGAAAGAGCACGCATTTATTAAATGTATTTATATAAATTTATATTAAAATTATTTTTATCATAATTCTGATAATCTAGAGCATCGATTACGCCAATAAAATAATAAAATTTTAACAAAAAATTTGTTTGCACAAAATTACAATCTCGTAGTATACTACGTAGTACAGTACGCCACCGAAAGAGCACGCATTTATTAAATGTGTTTATATAAATTTATATTAAAATTATTTTTATCATAATTCTGATAATCTAGAGCATCGATTAAGCCAATAAAATAATAAAATTTTAACAAAAAATTTGTTTCCACAAAATTACGGTCTCGTAGTATACTACGTAGTACAGTACGCCACCGAAAGAGCACGCATTTATTAAATGTGTTTATATAAATTTATATTTTAATTATTTTTATCATAATTCTGATAATCTAGAGCATCGATTAAGCCAATAAAATAATAAAATTTTAACAAAAAATTTGTTTGCACAAAATTACGGTCTCGTAGTATACTACGTAGTACAGTACGCCACCGAAAGAGCACGCATTTATTAAATGTGTTTATATAAATTTATATTAAAATTATTTTTATTATAATTCTGATAATCTAGAGCATCGATTAAGCCAATAAAATATTAAAATTTTAACAAAAAATTTGTTTGCACAAAATTACGGTCTCGTAGTATACTACGTAGTACAGTACGCCACCGAAAGAGCACGCATTTATTAAATGTGTTTATATAAATTTATATTAAAATTATTTTTATCATAATTCTGATAATCTAGAGCATCGATTAAGCCAATAAAATAATAAAATTTTAACAAAAAATTTGTTTGCACAAAATTACGGTCTCGTAGTATACTACGTAGTACAGTACGCCACCGAAAGAGCACGCATTTATTAAATGTGTTTATATAAATTTATATTAAAATTATTTTTATCATAATTCTGATAATCTAGAGCATCGATTAAGCCAATAAAATAATAAAATTTTAACAAAAAATTTGTTTGCCCAAAATTACGGTCTCGTAGTATACTACGTAGTACAGTACGCCACCGAAAGAGCACGCATTTATTAAATGTGTTTATATAAATTTATATTTTAATTATTTTTATCATAATTCTGATAATCTAGAGCATCGATTAAGCCAATATAATAATAAAATTTTAACAAACAATTTGTTTGCACAAAATTACGGTCTCGTAGTATACTACGTAGTACAGTACGCCTCCGATAGAGCACGCATTTATTAAATGTGTTTATATAAATTTATATTAAAATTATTTTTATCATAATTCTGATAATCTAGAGCATCGATTAAGCAATAAAATATTAAAATTTTAACAAAAAATTTGTTTGCACAAAATTACGGTCTCGTAGTATACTACGTAGTACAGTACGCCACCGAAAGGGCACGCATTTATTAAATGTGTTTATATAAATTTATATTAAAATTATTTTTATCATAATTCTGATAATCTAGAGCATCGATTACGCCAATAAAATAATAAAATTTTAACAAAACATTTGTTTGCACAAAATTACGGTCTCGTAGTATACTACGTAGTACAGTACGCCACCGAAAGAGCACGCATTTATTAAATGTGTTTATATAAATTTATATTTTAATTATTTTTATCATAATTCTGATAATCTAGAGCATCGATTAAGCCAATAAAATAATAAAATTTTAACAAAAAATTTGTTTGCACAAAATTACGGTCTCGTAGTATACTACGTAGTACAGTACGCCTCGGAAAGAGCACGCATTTATTAAATGTGTTTATATAAATTTATATTAAAATTATTTTTATCATAATTCTGATAATCTAGAGCATCGATTAAGCCAATAAAATATTAAAATTTTAACAAAAAATTTGTTTGCACAAAATTACGGTCTCGTAGTATACTACGTAGTACAGTACGCCACCGAAAGAGCACGCATTTATTAAATGTGTTTTTATAAATTTATAATAAATTTATTTTTATCATAATTCTGATAATCTAGAGCATCGATTAAGCCAATAAAATAATAAAATTTTAACAAAAAATTTGTTTGCACAAAATTACGGTCTCGTAGTATACTACGTAGTACAGTACGCCACCGAAAGAGCACGCATTTATTAAATGTGTTTATATAAATTTATATTTAAATTATTTTTATCATAATTCTGATAATCTAGAGCATCGATTAAGCCAATAAAATAATAAAATTATAACAAAAAATTTGTTTGCCCAAAATTACGGTCTCGTAGTATACTACGTAGTACAGTACGCCACCGAAAGAGCACGCATTTATTAAATGTGTTTATATAAATTTATATTAAAATTATTTTTATCATAATTCTGATAATCTAGAGCATCGATTAAGCCAATAAAATAATAAAATTGAAACAAAAAATTTGTTTGCACAAAATTACGGTCTCGTAGTATACTACGTAGTACAGTACGCCTCCGAAAGAGCACGCATTTATTAAATGTGTTTATATAAATTTATATTTAAATTATTTTTATCATAATTCTGATAATCTAGAGCATCCATTAAGCCAATAAAATAATAAAATTTTAACAAAAAATTTGTTTGCACAAAATTACGGTCTCGTAGTATACTACGTAGTACAGTACGCCTTCGATAGAGCACGCATTTATTAAATGTGTTTATATAAATTTATATTAAAATTATTTTTATCATAATTCTGATAATCTAGAGCATCGATTAAGCCAATAGAATATTAAAATTTTAACAAAAAATTTGTTTGCACAAAATTACGGTCTCGTAGTATACTACGTAGTACAGTACGCCTCGGAAAGAGCACGCATTTATTAAATGTGTTTATATAAATTTATATTAAAATTATTTTTATCATAATTCTGATAATCTAGAGCATCGATTACGCCAATAAAATAATAAAATTTTAACAAAAAATTTGTTTGCACAAAACTACAATCTCGTAGTATACTACGTAGTACAGTACACCACCGAAAGAGCACGCATTTATTAAATGTGTTTATATTAATTTATATTTAAATTATTTTTATCATAATTCTGATAATCTAGAACATCGATTAAGCCAATAAAATAATAAAATTTGTTTGCACAAAATTACGGTCTCGTAGTATACTACGTAGTACAGTACGCTCGGAAAGAGCACGCATTTATTAAATGTGTTTATATAAATTTATATTAAAATTATTTTTATCATCATTCTGATAATCTAGAGCATCGATTACGCCAATAAAATAATAAAGTTTTAACAAAAAATTTGTTTGCACAATATTACGGTCTCGTAGTATACTACGTAGTACAGTACGCCACCGAAAGAGCACGCATTTATTAAATGTGTTTATATAAATTTATATTAAAATTATTTTTATCATAATTCTGATAATCTAGAGCATCGATTAAGCCAATAAAATAATAAAATTTTAACAAAAAATTTGTTTGCACAAAATTACGGTCTCGTAGTATACTACGTAGTACAGTACGCCTCCGAAAGAGCACGCATTTATTAAATGTGTTTATATAAATTTATATTAAAATTATTTTTATCATAATTCTGATAATCTAGAGCATCGATTAAGCCAATAAAATAATAAAATTGAAACAAAAAATTTGTTTCCACAAAATTACGGTCTCGTAGTATACTACGTAGTACAGTACGCCTCCGAAAGAGTACGCATTTATTAAATGTGTTTATATAAATTTATATTAAAATTATTTTTATCATAATTCTGATAATCTAAGCCAATAAAATAATAAAATTTTAACAAAAAATTTGTTTGCACAAAATTACGGTCTCGTAGTATACTACGTAGTACAGTACGCCTCCGAAAGAGCACGCATTGATTAAATGTGTTTATATAAATTTATATTAAAATTATTTTTATCATAATTCTGATAATCTAGAGCATCGATTAAGCCAATAAAATATTAAAATTTTAACAAAAAATTTGTTTGCACAAAATTACGGTCTCGTAGTATACTACGTAGTACAGTACGCCTCGGAAAGAGCACGCATTTATTAAATGTGTTTATATAAATTTATATTAAAATTATTTTTATCATAATTCTGATAATCTAGAGCATCGATTACGCCAATAAAATAATAAAATTTTAACAAAAAATTTGTTTCCACAAAATTACGGTCTCGTAGTATACTACGTAGTACAGTACGCCACCGAAAGAGCACGCATTTATTAAATGTGTTTATATAAATTTATATTTTAATTATTTTTATCATAATTCTGATAATCTAGAGCATCGATTAAGCCAATAAAATAATAAAATTTTAACAAAAAATTTGTTTCCACAAAATTACGGTCTCGTAGTATACTACGTAGTACAGTACGCCACCGAAAGAGCACGCATTTATTAAATGTGTTTATATAAATTTATATTTTAATTATTTTTATCATAATTCTGATAATCTAGAGCATCGATTAAGCCAATAAAATAATAAAATTTTAACAAAAAATTTGTTTGCACAAAATTACGGTCTCGTCGTATACTACGTAGTACAGTACGCCACCGATAGAGTACGCATTTATTAAATGTGTTTATATAAATTTATATTAAAATTATTTTTATCATAATTCTGATAATCTAGAGCATCGATTAAGCCAATAAAATATTAAAATTTTAACAAAAAATTTGTTTGCACAAAATTACGGTCTCGTAGTATACTACGTAGTACAGTACGCCTCGGAAAGAGCACGCATTTATTAAATGTGTTTATATAAATTTATATTAAAATTATTTTTATCATAATTCTGATAATCTAGAGCATCGATTAAGCCAATAAAATATTAAAATTTTAACAAAAAATTTGTTTGCACAAAATTATGGTCTCGTAGTATACTACGTAGTACAGTACGCCTCGGAAAGAGCACGCATTTATTAAATGTGTTTATATAAATTTATATTAAAATTATTTTTATCATAATTCTGATAATCTAGAGCATCGATTAAGCCAATAAAATAATAAAATTTTAACAAAAAATTTGTTTCCACAAAATTACGGTCTCGTAGTATACTACGTAGTACAGTACGCCACCGAAAGAGCACGCATTTATTAAATGTGTTTATATAAATTTATATTTTAATTATTTTTATCATAATTCTGATAATCTAGAGCATCGATTAAGCCAATAAAATAATAAAATTTTAACAAAAAATTTGTTTGCACAAAATTACGGTCTCGTCGTATACTACGTAGTACAGTACGCCACCGATAGAGTACGCATTTATTAAATGTGTTTATATAAATTTATATTAAAATTATTTTTATCATAATTCTGATAATCTAGAGCATCGATTAAGCCAATAAAATAATAAAATTGAAACAAAAAATTTGTTTGCACAAAATTACGGTCTCGTAGTATACTACGTAGTACAGTACGCCTCCGAAAGAGCACGCATTTATTAAATGTGTTTATATAAATTTATATTAAAATTATTTTTATCATAATTCTGATAATCTAGAGCATCGATTAAGCCAATAAAATAATAAAATTTTAACAAAAAATTTGTTTGCACAAAATTACGGTCTCGTAGTATACTACGTAGTACAGTACGCCTCCGAAAGAGCACGCATTTATTAAATGTGTTTATATAAATTTATATTAAAATTATTTTTATCATAATCCTGATAATCTAGAGCATCGATTAAGCCAATAAAATAATAAAATTTTAACAAAAAATTTGTTTGCACAAAATTACGGTCTCGTAGTATACTACGTAGTACAGTACGCCTCCGAAAGAGCACGCATTTATTAAATGTGTTTATATAAATTTATATTAAAATTATTTTTATCATAATTCTGATAATCTAGAGCATCGATTAAGCCAATAAAATAATAAAATTTTAACAAAAAATTTGTTTCCACAAAATTACGGTCTCGTAGTATACTACGTAGTACAGTACGCCACCGAAAGAGCACGCATTTATTAAATGTGTTTATATAAATTTATATTAAAATTATTTCTATCATAATTCTGATAATCTAGAGCATCGATTAAGCCAATAAAATAATAAAATTTTAACAAAAAATTTGTTTGCACAAAATTACGGTCTCGTAGTATACTACGTAGTACAGTACGCCACCGAAAGAGCACGCATTTATTAAATGTGTTTATATAAATTTATATTAAAATTATTTTTATCATAATTCTGATAATCTAGAGCATCGATTAAGCCAATAAAATATTAAAATTTGAACAAAAAATTTGTTTGCACAAAATTATGGTCTCGTAGTATACTACGTAGTACAGTACGCCACCGAAAGAGCACGCATTTATTAAATGTGTTTATATAAATTTATATTTTAATTATTTTTATCATAATTCTGATAATCTAGAGCATCGATTAAGCCAATAAAATAATAAAATTGAAACAAAAAATTTGTTTGCACAAAATTACGGTCTCGTAGTATACTACGTAGTACAGTACGCCTCCGAAAGAGCACGCATTTATTAAATGTGTTTATATAAATTTATATTAAAATTATTTTTATCATAATTCTGATAATCTAGAGCATCGATTAAGCCAATAAAATAATAAAATTTTAACAAAAAATTTGTTTGCACAAAATTACGGTCTCGTAGTATACTACGTAGTACAGTACGCCTCCGAAAGAGCACGCATTTATTAAATGTGTTTATATAAATTTATATTAAAATTATTTTTATCATAATTCTGATAATCTAGAGCATCGATTAAGCCAATAAAATAATAAAATTTTAACAAAAAATTTGTTTCCACAAAATTACGGTCTCGTAGTATACTACGTAGTACAGTACGCCACCGAAAGAGCACGCATTTATTAAATGTGTTTATATAAATTTATATTAAAATTATTTCTATCATAATTCTGATAATCTAGAGCATCGATTAAGCCAATAAAATAATAAAATTTTAACAAAAAATTTGTTTCCACAAAATTACGGTCTCGTAGTATACTACGTAGTACAGTACGCCACCGATAGAGCACGCATTTATTAAATGTGTTTATATAAATTTATATTTTAATTATTTTTATCATAATTCTGATAATCTAGAGCATCGATTAAGCCAATAAAATAATAAAATTTTAACAAAAAATTTGTTTGCACAAAATTACGGTCTCGTCGTATACTACGTAGTACAGTACGCCTCCGATAGAGCACGCATTTATTAAATGTGTTTATATAAATTTATATTAAAATTATTTTTATCATAATTCTGATAATCTAGAGCATCGATTAAGCCAATAAAATATTAAAATTTAAACAATAAATTTGTTTGCACAAAATTACGGTCTCGTAGTATACTACGTAGTACAGTACGCCACCGAAAGAGCACGCATTTATTAAATGTGTTTATATAAATTTATATTAAAATTATTTTTATCATAATTCTGATAATCTAGAGCATCGATTAAGCCAATAAAATAATAAAATTTTAACAAAAAATTTGTTTGCACAAAATTACGGTCTCGTAGTATACTACGTAGTACAGTACGCCTCCGAAAGAGCACGCATTGATTAAATGTGTTTATATAAATTTATATTAAAATTATTTTTATCATAATTCTGATAATCTAGAGCATCCATTAAGCCAATAAAATATTAAAATTTTAACAAAAAATTTGTTTGCACAAAATTACGGTCTCGTAGTATACTACGTAGTACAGTACGCCACCGAAAGAGCACGCATTTATTAAATGTGTTTATATAAATTTATATTTAAATTATTTTTATCATAATTCTGATAATCTAGAGCATCGATTAAGCTAATAGAATATTAAAATTTTAACAAAAAATTTGTTTGCACAAAATTACGGTCTCGTAGTATACTACGTAGTACAGTACGCCACCGAAAGAGCACGCATTTAGTAAATGTGTTTATATAAATTTATATTAAAATTATTTTTATCATAATTCTGATAATCTAGAGCATCGATTAAGCCAATAAAATAATAAAATTTTAACAAAAAATTTGTTTGCACAAAATTACGGTCTCGTCGTATACTACGTAGTACAGTACGCCTCCGATAGAGCACGCATTTATTAAATGTGTTTATATAAATTTATATTAAAATTATTTTTATCATAATTCTGATAATCTAGAGCATCGATTAAGCCAATAAAATAATAAAATTTTAACAAAAAATTTGTTTGCACAAAATTACGGTCTCGTAGTATACTACGTAGTACAGTACGCCTCCGAAAGAGCACGCATTTATTAAATGTGTTTATATAAATTTATATTAAAATTATTTTTATCATAATTCTGATAATCTAGAGCATCGATTAAGCCAATAAAATAATAAAATTTTAACAAAAAATTTGTTTCCACAAAATTACGGTCTCGTAGTATACTACGTAGTACAGTACGCCACCGAAAGAGCACGCATTTATTAAATGTGTTTATATAAATTTATATTAAAATTATTTTTATCATAATTCTGATAATCTAGAGCATCGATTAAGCCAATAAAATAACAAAATTTTAACAAAAAATTTGTTTGCACAAAATTACGGTCTCGTAGTATACTACGTAGTACAGTACGCCACCGAAAGAGCACGCATTTATTAAATGTGTTTATATAAATTTATATTAAAATTATTTTTATCATAATTCTGATAATCTAGAGCATCGATTAAGCCAATAAAATAATAAAATTTTAACAAAAAATTTGTTTGCACAAAATTACGGTCTCGTAGTATACTACGTAGTACAGTACGCCACCGAAAGAGCACGCATTTATTAAATGTGTTTATGTAAATTTATAATAAAATTATTTTTATCATAATTCTGATAATCTAGAGCATCGATTAAGCCAATAAAATAATAAAATTTTAACAAAAAATTTGTTTGCACAAAATTACGGTCTCGTAGTATACTACGTAGTACAGTACGCCTCGGAATGAGCACGCATTTATTAAATGTGTTTATATAAATTTATATTAAAATTATTTTTATCATAATTCTGATAATCTAGAGCATCGATTACGCCAATAAAATAATAAAATTTTAACAAAAAATTTGTTTGCACAAAATTACAATCTCGTAGTATACTACGTAGTACAGTACACCACCGAAAGAGCACGCATTTATTAAATGTGTTTATATGAATTTATATTTAAATTATTTTTATCATAATTCTGATAATCTAGAGCATCGATTAAGCCAATAAAATATTAAAATTTAAACAATAAATTTGTTTGCACAAAATTACGGTCTCGTAGTATACTACGTAGTACAGTACGCCACCGAAAGAGCACGCATTTATTAAATGTGTTTATATAAATTTATATTAAAATTATTTTTATCATAATTCTGATAATCTAGAGCATCGATTAAGCCAATAAAATAATAAAATTTTAACAAAAAATTTGTTTGCACAAAATTACGGTCTCGTAGTATACTACGTAGTACAGTACGCCTCCGAAAGAGCACGCATTGATTAAATGTGTTTATATAAATTTATATTAAAATTATTTTTATCATAATTCTGATAATCTAGAGCATCCATTAAGCCAATAAAATATTAAAATTTTAACAAAAAATTTGTTTGCACAAAATTACGGTCTCGTAGTATACTACGTAGTACAGTACGCCACCGAAAGAGCACGCATTTATTAAATGTGTTTATATAAATTTATAATTATATTAAATAAAATAAATTATGTTTTTAATTGTATTTTATTAATTTTATTTTTAGATTCCTTATTGTGAAATTTGATTTGATTTTTTTATCTTGCAATCAAGATCGATTTCGATATTAAAATATCATCGTCAGTTGGTAATTACTTTTTCTATACTACAAATATAACGGCTATTTTTTCTTCTTTATATACAGAAAAAACATTCATACTCCGTGTTTACGTTGATCAGAATTTTTGAAATAATACACTTTAGTTGAACAGCTTACATTGATTTACGAATTTTGTAGAATCAAATCGTATAACTTGTTGGTTGTGGTGTTAATTTTGGTATTCAATAAATATCTGTTGTTTTTGTTTTTGTAAATTTCGATTTCTTCCAAACGATCCATTGCATCCCCTTTTTTTAATCTAAACAATATTTCCATATTCGAATCCAAATTTATGTAGTTGTGTTGTGTTTCATTTATGTGCTGTGCGAAATTCGAATCGGTTCTGATCTTTCCTATACCTGTTATATGCTCTTTAAACCTTTGTTTAAACGATCTACCAGTTTGACCAATATAGAATGATGGGCAATCAGAACAAGTTAATTTATAAATACCGGTATCTAAAATTGTGTTGTCCTTAAGTTGAATTTTTTGTTCTAAAGAATTTCGGTTTTTGAACGCAATTTTATAGCCATAACTTTGGAATATTTTTTGTAAATGTTTACTGGAATTTTGATCGTATTCTACGCTGATATACCTGGTATCCTGACCACCATCGCCGAAAATCAACGTGGTAAACTGTTGGTATTCAATTTTGCTCCGATATGCCGCATTCATGCTATCAATTTTATCAGGTTGATAACCGTTCTGGCTAGCGATCAATCTGATAACCCTCAGTTCATCATTATAATCCTGTTCGGACATCTTAATACTATTCAATCTTCGAATCAAATGGTTGTAAGCTGCAATTTTGTGAGCATATGGGTGATTGGAATTTGCATGGATGGTATGACTGGTCTGCGTAGGTTTTCGATAAATTTTAAATTTATGTTGATTGAAAGAATTTTCTATGTTTAAATCCAAAAAATTTATATTTTTGTTTTCCTCAATTTCCAAAGTGAATTTAATTTTTTGATGAACACCATTTAAGAAATTTAGAAAATTATCCAACTGTCTGGAAGTACCTGAATATAAAACCAGAATGTCATCTACATATCTGTGCCAGTATTTAACATCTTTGTAAAACTTATTTTTGTTGTTTAAAACGTAACTATTTTCGAAATGGTTTAGATAAATATTGGCCAAAGTACCTGATAAAGGGCTACCCATAGGGAGACCATCAGTCTGAATGTAAAATTTATTCTGAAATTTGAAATAATTTTGACTGGTAATTTCTTCTAGTAATTTGATTAACTCTTCTATGATCCGAACATCTACATTGTTGTTTACTAGTATTTTTCTAGTGATTTCCAAAGTTTCGTTAATTGGTATATTGGAGTACATATTCGTAATATCAAATGAGGCAAATTTAGCATTGGCTGGTATTTGTATTCCCTCTATTTTATTCACCAGTTCCATATTATTTTTTACTGAGTGGTCGTTATCGATTTTGATATTACTAAACATCCATTTGTTTACCAATTTCGCGATTTTGTACGTCGGAGCCGACGTAAAATTCACGACTGGTCTTAAAGGCATGTCGGGTTTGTGTATTTTTGGCATCCCTCGGATTACTGGTGCTGTTGGTTTAATCATCTTAGACAATCGTATCTCTCTGCTGTTCAATAAGTGTTTGGATTTCGTAATTACGTCTTTTATACTTTTATTATATCTTTCAGTAGGATCTTCATCAAGTGTCTGTATGTTGTTTTTACTTATGAATTCTTCTATCTTGTTGTTGTAAGTATCCGTATTCAAAATCACAATGGTGTTTCCCTTATCAGCTTTGGTGACTATGGCGTTATTGTCCGTTATTTTCTTCTTTAAGCCGAGTATCGTTTTATTTTCGTTGTTACCATTATTATCATTACGTACAGATTGATTCGTGTTTTGCATTTTGTTCACCACCATCGTCCTTATATCTGCCTGATGTTCTATGTTAGTTTTGGTGATGGCATTTTCGATATCCATTAGATGTTTATTTTGGCTCTTCCTATCGTTATTTGGAGTTGTACTATATTTCAATCCTTTGTTCAATAGTTCCGTTTCTTTGTCGTCAAATTGGATACTGGTATGGTTTTCGATTCGATGATAAAATTCGTGTGCGGCCGTTGTTGGATTTGAAATGGTTTGCGTGTTATTAATTTTATTTTGTATTAGCGTTACCAATTTTTTATTTATTTTGATTCTTTTTGGTATTAATTTCCTTTCCACTTTTATGTTGACTTGTTCCAAAACTTCCAGATATTCTAGGTAGTGGAAGATTTTCGCCATTTGTAAATGTAAATAGTAAAGTTTTATGGTTAGCCTATTAATTCTAGTATATATAACTTTTATTTCGTTAGAAAGCCATAATTTTTCTGCTTTACTTTTCGTCTTGGTAGCTGCTTTTGATTTATTGTTGATTATGACCTTAATATATTTAGGTATTACGTTCTTTCTTCGACACGTTTTATTGAAATGTAAATTTATTTTGTTGCATTTTAATTTGTATAGCGTATTTAAGTAATTATACACACATGGGATTGGTTCATTCAAATTGATATTCATATTAAAAATATTTATATTGATTGTGGATTATTTCACTATTTATAATTATATTAAATAAAATAAATTATGTTTTTAATTGTATTTTATTAATTTTATTTTTAGATTCCTTATTGTGAAATTTGATTTGATTTTTTTATCTTGCGATCAAGATCGATTTCGATATTAAAATATCATCGTCAGTTGGTAATTACTTTTTCTATACTACAAATATAACGGCTATTTTTTCTTCTTTATATACAGAAAAAACATTCATACTCCGTGTTTACGTTGATCAGAATTTTTGAAATAATACACTTTAGTTGAACAGCTTACATTGATTTACGAATTTTGTAGAATCAAATCGTATAACTTGTTGGTTGTGGTGTTAATTTTGGTATTCAATAAATATCTGTTGTTTTTGTTTTTGTAAATTTCGATTTCTTCCAAACGATCCATTGCATCCCCTTTTTTTAATCTAAACAATATTTCCATATTCGAATCCAAATTTATGTAGTTGTGTTGTGTTTCATTTATGTGCTGTGCGAAATTCGAATCGGTTCTGATCTTTCCTATACCTGTTATATGCTCTTTAAACCTTTGTTTAAACGATCTACCAGTTTGACCAATATAGAATGATGGGCAATCAGAACAAGTTAATTTATAAATACCGGTATCTAAAATTGTGTTAATTTTAACAAAAAATTTGTTTGCACAAAATTACGGTCTCGTAGTATACTACGTAGTACAGTACGCCACCGAAAGAGCACGCATTTATTAAATGTGTTTATATAAATTTATATTAAAATTATTTTTATCATAATTCTGATAATCTAGAGCATCGATTAAGCCAATAAAATAATAAAATTTTAACAAAAAATTTGTTTGCACAAAATTACGGTCTCGTAGTATACTACGTAGTACAGTACGCCACCGAAAGAGCACGCATTTATTAAATGTGTTTATGTAAATTTATAATAAAATTATTTTTATCATAATTCTGATAATCTAGAGCATCGATTAAGCCAATAAAATAATAAAATTTTAACAAAAAATTTGTTTGCACAAAATTACGGTCTCGTAGTATACTACGTAGTACAGTACGCCTCGGAATGAGCACGCATTTATTAAATGTGTTTATATAAATTTATATTAAAATTATTTTTATCATAATTCTGATAATCTAGAGCATCGATTACGCCAATAAAATAATAAAATTTTAACAAAAAATTTGTTTGCACAAAATTACAATCTCGTAGTATACTACGTAGTACAGTACACCACCGAAAGAGCACGCATTTATTAAATGTGTTTATATGAATTTATATTTAAATTATTTTTATCATAATTCTGATAATCTAGAGCATCGATTAAGCCAATAAAATATTAAAATTTAAACAATAAATTTGTTTGCACAAAATTACGGTCTCGTAGTATACTACGTAGTACAGTACGCCACCGAAAGAGCACGCATTTATTAAATGTGTTTATATAAATTTATATTAAAATTATTTTTATCATAATTCTGATAATCTAGAGCATCGATTAAGCCAATAAAATAATAAAATTTTAACAAAAAATTTGTTTGCACAAAATTACGGTCTCGTAGTATACTACGTAGTACAGTACGCCTCCGAAAGAGCACGCATTGATTAAATGTGTTTATATAAATTTATATTAAAATTATTTTTATCATAATTCTGATAATCTAGAGCATCCATTAAGCCAATAAAATATTAAAATTTTAACAAAAAATTTGTTTGCACAAAATTACGGTCTCGTAGTATACTACGTAGTACAGTACGCCACCGAAAGAGCACGCATTTATTAAATGTGTTTATATAAATTTATAATTATATTAAATAAAATAAATTATGTTTTTAATTGTATTTTATTAATTTTATTTTTAGATTCCTTATTGTGAAATTTGATTTGATTTTTTTATCTTGCGATCAAGATCGATTTCGATATTAAAATATCATCGTCAGTTGGTAATTACTTTTTCTATACTACAAATATAACGGCTATTTTTTCTTCTTTATATACAGAAAAAACATTCATACTCCGTGTTTACGTTGATCAGAATTTTTGAAATAATACACTTTAGTTGAACAGCTTACATTGATTTACGAATTTTGTAGAATCAAATCGTATAACTTGTTGGTTGTGGTGTTAATTTTGGTATTCAATAAATATCTGTTGTTTTTGTTTTTGTAAATTTCGATTTCTTCCAAACGATCCATTGCATCCCCTTTTTTTAATCTAAACAATATTTCCATATTCGAATCCAAATTTATGTAGTTGTGTTGTGTTTCATTTATGTGCTGTGCGAAATTCGAATCGGTTCTGATCTTTCCTATACCTGTTATATGCTCTTTAAACCTTTGTTTAAACGATCTACCAGTTTGACCAATATAGAATGATGGGCAATCAGAACAAGTTAATTTATAAATACCGGTATCTAAAATTGTGTTGTCCTTAAGTTGAATTTTTTGTTCTAAAGAATTTCGGTTTTTGAACGCAATTTTATAGCCATAACTTTGGAATATTTTTTGTAAATGTTTACTGGAATTTTGATCGTATTCTACGCTGATATACCTGGTATCCTGACCACCATCGCCGAAAATCAACGTGGTAAACTGTTGGTATTCAATTTTGCTCCGATATGCCGCATTCATGCTATCAATTTTATCAGGTTGATAACCGTTCTGGCTAGCGATCAATCTGATAACCCTCAGTTCATCATTATAATCCTGTTCGGACATCTTAATACTATTCAATCTTCGAATCAAATGGTTGTAAGCTGCAATTTTGTGAGCATATGGGTGATTGGAATTTGCATGGATGGTATGACTGGTCTGCGTAGGTTTTCGATAAATTTTAAATTTATGTTGATTGAAAGAATTTTCTATGTTTAAATCCAAAAAATTTATATTTTTGTTTTCCTCAATTTCCAAAGTGAATTTAATTTTTTGATGAACACCATTTAAGAAATTTAGAAAATTATCCAACTGTCTGGAAGTACCTGAATATAAAACCAGAATGTCATCTACATATCTGTGCCAGTATTTAACATCTTTGTAAAACTTATTTTTGTTGTTTAAAACGTAACTATTTTCGAAATGGTTTAGATAAATATTGGCCAAAGTACCTGATAAAGGGCTACCCATAGGGAGACCATCAGTCTGAATGTAAAATTTATTCTGAAATTTGAAATAATTTTGACTGGTAATTTCTTCTAGTAATTTGATTAACTCTTCTATGATCCGAACATCTACATTGTTGTTTACTAGTATTTTTCTAGTGATTTCCAAAGTTTCGTTAATTGGTATATTGGAGTACATATTCGTAATATCAAATGAGGCAAATTTAGCATTGGCTGGTATTTGTATTCCCTCTATTTTATTCACCAGTTCCATATTATTTTTTACTGAGTGGTCGTTATCGATTTTGATATTACTAAACATCCATTTGTTTACCAATTTCGCGATTTTGTACGTCGGAGCCGACGTAAAATTCACGACTGGTCTTAAAGGCATGTCGGGTTTGTGTATTTTTGGCATCCCTCGGATTACTGGTGCTGTTGGTTTAATCATCTTAGACAATCGTATCTCTCTGCTGTTCAATAAGTGTTTGGATTTCGTAATTACGTCTTTTATACTTTTATTATATCTTTCAGTAGGATCTTCATCAAGTGTCTGTATGTTGTTTTTACTTATGAATTCTTCTATCTTGTTGTTGTAAGTATCCGTATTCAAAATCACAATGGTGTTTCCCTTATCAGCTTTGGTGACTATGGCGTTATTGTCCGTTATTTTCTTCTTTAAGCCGAGTATCGTTTTATTTTCGTTGTTACCATTATTATCATTACGTACAGATTGATTCGTGTTTTGCATTTTGTTCACCACCATCGTCCTTATATCTGCCTGATGTTCTATGTTAGTTTTGGTGATGGCATTTTCGATATCCATTAGATGTTTATTTTGGCTCTTCCTATCGTTATTTGGAGTTGTACTATATTTCAATCCTTTGTTCAATAGTTCCGTTTCTTTGTCGTCAAATTGGATACTGGTATGGTTTTCGATTCGATGATAAAATTCGTGTGCGGCCGTTGTTGGATTTGAAATGGTTTGCGTGTTATTAATTTTATTTTGTATTAGCGTTACCAATTTTTTATTTATTTTGATTCTTTTTGGTATTAATTTCCTTTCCACTTTTATGTTGACTTGTTCCAAAACTTCCAGATATTCTAGGTAGTGGAAGATTTTCGCCATTTGTAAATGTAAATAGTAAAGTTTTATGGTTAGCCTATTAATTCTAGTATATATAACTTTTATTTCGTTAGAAAGCCATAATTTTTCTGCTTTACTTTTCGTCTTGGTAGCTGCTTTTGATTTATTGTTGATTATGACCTTAATATATTTAGGTATTACGTTCTTTCTTCGACACGTTTTATTGAAATGTAAATTTATTTTGTTGCATTTTAATTTGTATAGCGTATTTAAGTAATTATACACACATGGGATTGGTTCATTCAAATTGATATTCATATTAAAAATATTTATATTGATTGTGGATTATTTCACTATTTATAATTATATTAAATAAAATAAATTATGTTTTTAATTGTATTTTATTAATTTTATTTTTAGATTCCTTATTGTGAAATTTGATTTGATTTTTTTATCTTGCGATCAAGATCGATTTCGATATTAAAATATCATCGTCAGTTGGTAATTACTTTTTCTATACTACAAATATAACGGCTATTTTTTCTTCTTTATATACAGAAAAAACATTCATACTCCGTGTTTACGTTGATCAGAATTTTTGAAATAATACACTTTAGTTGAACAGCTTACATTGATTTACGAATTTTGTAGAATCAAATCGTATAACTTGTTGGTTGTGGTGTTAATTTTGGTATTCAATAAATATCTGTTGTTTTTGTTTTTGTAAATTTCGATTTCTTCCAAACGATCCATTGCATCCCCTTTTTTTAATCTAAACAATATTTCCATATTCGAATCCAAATTTATGTAGTTGTGTTGTGTTTCATTTATGTGCTGTGCGAAATTCGAATCGGTTCTGATCTTTCCTATACCTGTTATATGCTCTTTAAACCTTTGTTTAAACGATCTACCAGTTTGACCAATATAGAATGATGGGCAATCAGAACAAGTTAATTTATAAATACCGGTATCTAAAATTGTGTTGTCCTTAAGTTGAATTTTTTGTTCTAAAGAATTTCGGTTTTTGAACGCAATTTTATAGCCATAACTTTGGAATATTTTTTGTAAATGTTTATTGGAATTTTGATCGTATTCTACGCTGATATACCTGGTATCCTGACCACCATCGCCGAAAATCAACGTGGTAAACTGTTGGTATTCAATTTTGCTCCGATATGCCGCATTCATGCTATCAATTTTATCAGGTTGATAACCGTTCTGGCTAGCGATCAATCTGATAACCCTCAGTTCATCATTATAATCCTGTTCGGACATCTTAATACTATTCAATCTTCGAATCAAATGGTTGTAAGCTGCAATTTTGTGAGCATATGGGTGATTGGAATTTGCATGGATGGTATGACTGGTCTGCGTAGGTTTTCGATAAATTTTAAATTTATGTTGATTGAAAGAATTTTCTATGTTTAAATCCAAAAAATTTATATTTTTGTTTTCCTCAATTTCCAAAGTGAATTTAATTTTTTGATGAACACCATTTAAGAAATTTAGAAAATTATCCAACTGTCTGGAAGTACCTGAATATAAAACCAGAATGTCATCTACATATCTGTGCCAGTATTTAACATCTTTGTAAAACTTATTTTTGTTGTTTAAAACGTAACTATTTTCGAAATGGTTTAGATAAATATTGGCCAAAGTACCTGATAAAGGGCTACCCATAGGGAGACCATCAGTCTGAATGTAAAATTTATTCTGAAATTTGAAATAATTTTGACTGGTAATTTCTTCTAGTAATTTGATTAACTCTTCTATGATCCGAACATCTACATTGTTGTTTACTAGTATTTTTCTAGTGATTTCCAAAGTTTCGTTAATTGGTATATTGGAGTACATATTCGTAATATCAAATGAGGCAAATTTAGCATTGGCTGGTATTTGTATTCCCTCTATTTTATTCACCAGTTCCATATTATTTTTTTTTACTGAGTGGTCGTTATCGATTTTGATATTACTAAACATCCATTTGTTTACCAATTTCGCGATTTTGTACGTCGGAGCCGACGTAAAATTCACGACTGGTCTTAAAGGCATGTCGGGTTTGTGTATTTTAACTCCAAATAACGATAGGAAGAGCCAAAATAAACATCTAATGGATATCGAAAATGCCATCACCAAAACTAACATAGAACATCAGGCAGATATAAGGACGATGGTGGTGAACAAAATGCAAAACACGAATCAATCTGTACGTAATGATAATAATGGTAACAACGAAAATAAAACGATACTCGGCTTAAAGAAGAAAATAACGGACAATAACGCCATAGTCACCAAAGCTGATAAGGGAAACACCATTGTGATTTTGAATACGGATACTTACAACAACAAGATAGAAGAATTCATAAGTAAAAACAACATACAGACACTTGATGAAGATCCTACTGAAAGATATAATAAAAGTATAAAAGACGTAATTACGAAATCCAAACACTTATTGAACAGCAGAGAGATACGATTGTCTAAGATGATTAAACCAACAGCACCAGTAATCCGAGGGATGCCAAAAATACACAAACCCGACATGCCTTTAAGACCAGTCGTGAATTTTACGTCGGCTCCGACGTACAAAATCGCGAAATTGGTAAACAAATGGATGTTTAGTAATATCAAAATCGATAACGACCACTCAGTAAAAAATAATATGGAACTGGTGAATAAAATAGAGGGAATACAAATACCAGCCAATGCTAAATTTGCCTCATTTGATATTACGAATATGTACTCCAATATACCAATTAACGAAACTTTGGAAATCACTAGAAAAATACTAGTAAACAACAATGTAGATGTTCGGATCATAGAAGAGTTAATCAAATTACTAGAAGAAATTACCAGTCAAAATTATTTCAAATTTCAGAATAAATTTTACATTCAGACTGATGGTCTCCCTATGGGTAGCCCTTTATCAGGTACTTTGGCCAATATTTATCTAAACCATTTCGAAAATAGTTACGTTTTAAACAACAAAAATAAGTTTTACAAAGATGTTAAATACTGGCACAGATATGTAGATGACATTCTGGTTTTATATTCAGGTACTTCCAGACAGTTGGATAATTTTCTAAATTTCTTAAATGGTGTTCATCAAAAAATTAAATTCACTTTGGAAATTGAGGAAAACAAAAATATAAATTTTTTGGATTTAAACATAGAAAATTCTTTCAATCAACATAAATTTAAAATTTATCGAAAACCTACGCAGACCAGTCATACCATCCATGCAAATTCCAATCACCCATATGCTCACAAAATTGCAGCTTACAACCATTTGATTCGAAGATTGAATAGTATTAAGATGTCCGAACAGGATTATAATGATGAACTGAGGGTTATCAGATTGATCGCTAGCCAGAACGGTTATCAACCTGATAAAATTGATAGCATGAATGCGGCATATCGGAGCAAAATTGAATACCAACAGTTTACCACGTTGATTTTCGGCGATGGTGGTCAGGATACCAGGTATATCAGCGTAGAATACGATCAAAATTCCAGTAAACATTTACAAAAAATATTCCAAAGTTATGGCTATAAAATTGCGTTCAAAAACCGAAATTCTTTAGAACAAAAAATTCAACTTAAGGACAACACAATTTTAGATACCGGTATTTATAAATTAACTTGTTCTGATTGCCCATCATTCTATATTGGTCAAACTGGTAGATCGTTTAAACAAAGGTTTAAAGAGCATATAACAGGTATAGGAAAGATCAGAACCGATTCGAATTTCGCACAGCACATAAATGAAACACAACACAACTACATAAATTTGGATTCGAATATGGAAATATTGTTTAGATTAAAAAAAGGGGATGCAATGGATCGTTTGGAAGAAATCGAAATTTACAAAAACAAAAACAACAGATATTTATTGAATACCAAAATTAACACCACAACCAACAAGTTATACGATTTGATTCTACAAAATTCGTAAATCAATGTAAGCTGTTCAACTAAAGTGTATTATTTCAAAAATTCTGATCAACGTAAACACGGAGTATGAATGTTTTTTCTGTATATAAAGAAGAAAAAATAGCCGTTATATTTGTAGTATAGAAAAAGTAATTACCAACTGACGATGATATTTTAATATCGAAATCGATCTTGATCGCAAGATAAAAAAATCAAATCAAATTTCACAATAAGGAATCTAAAAATAAAATTAATAAAATACAATTAAAAACATAATTTATTTTATTTAATATAATTATAAATAGTGAAATAATCCACAATCAATATAAATATTTTTAATATGAATATAAATTTATATTTAAATTATTTTTATCATAATTCTGATAATCTAGAGCATCGATTAAGCTAATAGAATATTAAAATTTTAACAAAAAATTTGTTTGCACAAAATTACGGTCTCGTAGTATACTACGTAGTACAGTACGCCACCGAAAGAGCACGCATTTAGTAAATGTGTTTATATAAATTTATATTAAAATTATTTTTATCATAATTCTGATAATCTAGAGCATCGATTAAGCCAATAAAATAATAAAATTTTAACAAAAAATTTGTTTGCACAAAATTACGGTCTCGTCGTATACTACGTAGTACAGTACGCCTCCGATAGAGCACGCATTTATTAAATGTGTTTATATAAATTTATATTAAAATTATTTTTATCATAATTCTGATAATCTAGAGCATCGATTAAGCCAATAAAATAATAAAATTTTAACAAAAAATTTGTTTGCACAAAATTACGGTCTCGTAGTATACTACGTAGTACAGTACGCCTCCGAAAGAGCACGCATTTATTAAATGTGTTTATATAAATTTATATTAAAATTATTTTTATCATAATTCTGATAATCTAGAGCATCGATTAAGCCAATAAAATAATAAAATTTTAACAAAAAATTTGTTTCCACAAAATTACGGTCTCGTAGTATACTACGTAGTACAGTACGCCACCGAAAGAGCACGCATTTATTAAATGTGTTTATATAAATTTATATTAAAATTATTTCTATCATAATTCTGATAATCTAGAGCATCGATTAAGCCAATAAAATAATAAAATTTTAACAAAAAATTTGTTTGCACAAAATTACGGTCTCGTCGTATACTACATAGTACAGTACGCCTCCGATAGAGCACGCATTTATTAAATGTGTTTATATAAATTTATATTAAAATTATTTTTATCATAATTCTGATAATCTAGAGCATCGATTAAGCCAATAAAATATTAAAATTTAAACAAAAAATTTGTTTCCACAAAATTACGGTCTCGTAGTATACTACGTAGTACAGTACGCCACCGAAAGAGCACGCATTTATTAAATGTGTTTATATAAATTTATATTAAAATTATTTTTATCATAATTCTGATAATCTAGAGCATCGATTAAGCCAATAAAATAATAAAATTTTAACAAAAAATTTGTTTGCACAAAATTACGGTCTCGTAGTATACTACGTAGTACAGTACGCCTCGGAAAGAGCACGCATTTATTAAATGTGTTTATATAAATTTATATTAAAATTATTTTTATCATAATTCTGATAATCTAGAGCATCGATTACGCCAATAAAATAATAAAATTTTAACAAAAAATTTGTTTGCACAAAATTACGGTCTCGTAGTATACTACGTAGTACAGTACGCCACCGAAAGAGCACGCATTTATTAAATGTGTTTATATAAATTTATATTAAAATTATTTTTATCATAATTCTGATAATCTAGAGCATCGATTAAGCCAATAAAATAATAAAATTTTAACAAAAAATTTGTTTGCACAAAATTACGGTCTCGTAGTATACTACGTAGTACAGTACGCCTCCGAAAGAGTACGCATTGATTAAATGTGTTTATATAAATTTATATTAAAATAATTTTTATCATAATTCTGATAATCTAGAGCATCCATTAAGCCAATTAAATATTAAAATTTTAACAAAAAATTTGTTTGCACAAAATTACGGTCTCGTAGTATACTACGTAGTACAGTACGCCACCGAAAGAGCACGCATTTATTAAATGTGTTTATATAAATTTATATTTAAATTATTTTTATCATAATTCTGATAATCTAGAGCATCGATTAAGCTAATAGAATATTAAAATTTTAACAAAAAATTTGTTTGCACAAAATTACGGTCTCGTAGTATACTACGTAGTACAGTACGCCACCGAAAGAGCACGCATTTATTAAATGTGTTTATATAAATTTATATTAAAATTATTTTTATCATAATTCTGATAATCTAGAGCATCGATTAAGCCAATAAAATAATAAAATTTTAACAAAAAATTTGTTTGCACAAAATTACGGTCTCGTAGTATACTACGTAGTACAGTACGCCTCCGAAAGAGCACGCATTTATTAAATGTGTTTATATAAATTTATATTAAAATTATTTTTATCATAATTCTGATAATCTAGAGCATCGATTAAGCCAATAAAATAATAAAATTTTAACAAAAAATTTGTTTGCACAAAATTACGGTCTCGTCGTATACTACGTAGTACAGTACGCCACCGAAAGAGCACGCATTTATTAAATGTGTTTATATAAATTTATATTAAAATTATTTTTATCATAATTCTGATAATCTAGAGCATCGATTAAGCCAATAAAATAATAAAATTTTAACAAAAAATTTTTTTCCACAAAATTACGGTCTCGTAGTATACTACGTAGTACAGTACGCCACCGAAAGAGCACGCATTTATTAAATGTGTTTATATAAATTTATATTAAAATTATTTCTATCATAATTCTGATAATCTAGAGCATCGATTAAGCCAATAAAATAATAAAATTTTAACAAAAAATTTGTTTGCACAAAATTACGGTCTCGTAGTATACTACGTAGTACAGTACGCCTCCGAAAGAGTACGCATTTATTAAATGTGTTTATATAAATTTATATTTAAATTATTTTTATCATAATTCTGATAATCTAGAGCATCGATTAAGCTAATAAAATAATAAAATTTTAACAAAAAATTTGTTTGCACAAAATTACGGTCTCGTAGTATACTACGTAGTACAGTACGCCACCGAAAGAGCACGCATTTATTAAATGTGTTTATATAAATTTATATTAAAATTATTTTTATCATAATTCTGATAATCTAGAGCATCGATTAAGCCAATAAAATAATAAAATTTTAACAAAAAATTAGTTTGCACAAAATTACGGTCTCGTAGTATACTACGTAGTACAGTACGCCACCGAAAGAGCACGCATTTATTAAATGTGTTTATATAAATTTATATTAAAATTATTTTTATCATAATTCTGATAATCTAGAGCATCGATTAAGCCAATAAAATAATAAAATTTTAACAAAAAATTAGTTTGCACAAAATTACGGTCTCGTAGTATACTACGTAGTACAGTACGCCACCGAAAGAGCACGCATTTATTAAATGTGTTTATATAAATTTATATTAAAATTATTTTTATCATAATTCTGATAATCTAGAGCATCGATTAAGCCAATAAAATATTAAAATTTTAACAAAAAATTTGTTTGCACAAAATTACGGTCTCGTAGTATACTACGTAGTACAGTACGCCACCGAAAGAGCACGCATTTATTAAATGTGTTTATATAAATTTATATTAAAATTATTTTTATCATAATTCTGATAATCTAGAGCATCGATTAAGCCAATAAAATAATAAAATTTTAACAAAAAATTTGTTTGCACAAAATTACGGTCTCGTA
>CAUVYM010000043.1:0-43867 GCA_963556165.1 Tipula helvola
ATATCAACCACCACAGTACTTATAATCGGAATGGGTGGATTAGGATCACCAGTATTAACTTATCTTTCTACCAGCGGTATAAATAAAATTATAATAGCAGACCATGACAAAGTGGAATTAAACAATCTAGGAAGACAAACAATTCATAAAGAAAGGAATATAAGCAAAGATAAAACTACAAGTGCAGAGGAGTTAATAAAGGAATTAAACCAAGATATTGAAATAACGTCTTTTAATGAAAGAATTGATAAAAACAATTTGGAGAGAATAGCAAAGAAGGCGGATTTGTTGGTGGATTGTACGGATGATTTGGAGACAAGGTATTTGATAAGTGAATATTGTAAGAGAACAAGGAAGACGGTTATAATGGCGTCTGTCTTGAAATTCTATGGTCAAGTATACGTATTCCCAAGAGGGGAATCTTGTTACAATTGTGTCTTCCCAGAATTTAAAGTAACCAAAGATAATTGTAGTACTGCTGGTGTATTAGGACCAGTGTGTGGTATTATAGGATCTATGCAAGCCACAGAGGTCATAAAGAATATTATAAACCATTACGATCCATACATTTTAAACTATGACGCAATGAACAACACGTTCAGTAAAATTAAAGTAAGAAAATGTTTTAAAGATTGTAAGAAAGCGGAAATATTACAAGAAGAAATGAAAGAAAATAAAGAAATGAATTATTTTATTGAGTGGAATAAAATTTTGGAAAATGAAGACAAATATCAATTAATTGATTTAAGGGACGAGAAATCATTTAATTTGTGTCATTTGGAAGGTTCAATTAATATTCCAACCGGGAATGGTGACTTTAATATTGAAAATAAAATAATTGTATTAGTTTGTAGAAAAGGTATCTCTGCTCAAAAGATTTGGTATAAATTAAATGACAATAATATTCTTGTTGTTAAAGGTGGTTTAACGGCTTATAGAAATAATATTGATAACAATTTTATATTATTTTGAAATTTATCACCTATAATATTATAATAACAATAAATTATAATAACAACAATAAATTATAAATTATAAAAACAATAATTATAAATTATAATAATAAATTATAAATTATAATAACAACAATAAATTATAAATTATAATAACAACAATAAATTATAATAATAAATTAAAATAATAAATTATAATAATAAATTAAAATTCAATTTTCTTCTATTTTAAAATCTAAGATTTCTTTTTCAAAATTTTCGGAAATAATTTTTTGTGTTTCATAAATCTTATTCAAAAGTTCTAATTTCGTATCTGTCTTATTTATTAAATTGAAACTTTCTTTTAATTCTTTAAACCCTTTTTTTAATTTCTTTATTAAAAACATTGACCTTTTAATTAACAAGGATCCTGTAGGTGGTTCTTTATTGATTTCTTCGTTTATCGATCTTTCTTTATTTAAATATAATTCCATTTTTAATTTCTGGTTCTCTTTATCTAAACTTACTATTTTGTTTTTTAAATCATTTACGTTTTCATCCAAAATTGTATTTAAAATTGGGTTGTTTTTTATATCCTTTACTCTGCTAATAAACTTTAACGTATTTATAGATTCTTTTGTATATTTATAGCCCATGTGGATTGTCCCTATAACGGCTAATTTGGAATTGCCTGCTAGAGAATCTCTTAATAAAAATGTTAATTTAGAATCCCTGTAATTGATATGGTTCTCATTTTTGGTTAACTTCTTTATAACTTCACCTAAACAGAGTAAAGATTTGTTAATTTTGCAGGTTTCCACTTTTCTTAACTCGCAAGTGTTTTTTAATTTCTCACTTCCTGCTAAATCTACAAAAATTATTTTACTTTTAGTTCCGTCTCTCAGAATATTTATTGTAAAAATTGAATGACTTCTACTACTTTGTATGTTCATTGCTGTAGATGCAGTTTTTCTATTTTTAATTGCAATGTCATAATATTTCATACTATCCTCATAAGTCAAAGGTATTACTTCGGTTAAATTCTCTGCGTAGACACCCTTAAAAGGGTCTTCCCTCAAATTTATCGTGTTAGAAATATTAAACAAATCTATAAATTGTTCATTGTAAATTTCTAAAAAAGTGATTGATAAATTAATATTTATATTATAAAGATAGCCTAGGGTCCTTGGTATTAACCCTCTATCAATAATGTTTCCTTGTATTGTATGTGTCTTGCCACTACCTGTTTGTCCATACGCTATTATTATACTATTGTATCCATGAATACTTTCTAGTATAAAATTGTTTGCTATATGAGAATAAATATCTTGTTGGGTGGCAGAGGAAAATATTTTATCAAAAATGAATTCATTTTGTTCAATCAATATTTTATCGTTTGTTATTCTGTAATTCCTGTTTATAGAATCGGCTTGCCGGATTCTACAAAATACTTTTATGTTTTGATTTTCTATCATTTGATCTTGCATAAAATAGTTATTTTTTTAATAACTATTTTTAAACACAATAAACTCAAAAGATGTAAATGTTCGACCCCTGTCTTTGTTTCATTAAAAGGCTTTAAATAAGTTAAGTTAGGTTCAAAGCATTCTAAATTTTAAAAAATAGCTTGTGGTTAATTTATTGTTTTCCACAATAAACAGGATAGAGGTCTTTATTGAAAGCTCATGCAACAGGTGGGTTCTTAAATTGGAGCTAGTATGTTTAACACCACATTTTTCATTATAAAATAGATAAAATTAATAATATCTCTAACTTTTATTTAATTACTTTTAATGAAAATCAATTTAATTTTAAATTTCTTTTTTTAATGATTTATAAAAGTTCCCATTTTCCAAATGTTAACATAGCTTAAATGAAATATTAATTAAAAATCACATTGATCATTGTTTTCACAACATGGATGTGATAAAGTTTTGTGTGAAAATATCCAAGAATTTATGTTTGTTGTAAATGGTAGAAGGTGTGGATTTATAAATAATGTTGGGATCTCGCATCTAAAAACAATGGAATTTGGAGTAAGTGGTTTTTAAGGTATTATTTGTCGCACTTCGAAGGCGTGACAGCACTTAATTTTGAATTCTATTTTACAATTATAAATATCCTATTTACGACCTTCTGATAAAATTCAACAGCAAGCTTTGAATCGTTGTCTTATAACCGATTGAATTTAATGTATCTCTAGTCAAAAATTACATGTTAAGCAGAATAATATAAACCCTTCCACTTCTTTCCACAATTCTAGATTTGTGATAAATTGGAAAAAAGTGGAAGGGAATAAAAGTAGGGGTATATCTCTAAAACCGAAAACATATTTTTTTAGAAATATCCCATATAATATGAAATTTCCAACTAGATAAAATGGGAAGATGATGTCTTTAAGAACACTAAAGGCTATCACAAGAGGTGTTTTTAATGTATGAGCTTAAGTTTTAAAAATCAAAGAAAAATATAAACAGGTTCTTCGTGAAATTAATCGACGATCTTATAATGTATAAAAAGTAAAATGTTGTATTTAACTGAATATTATCATCTTTATTCCAAAGCACTTAAATTCATATATATTGTATTGTGCAGTTTTTCTTAATTCCTCAAATATACCAAAGTGATAACAGCAACGAAATGACGAACTCGAGTTTGGTAGCTTTAATTGAAAGATTAAACCAAACTTTGACTTGGTATCTACAAAATCAACCAAACTAAAAGAAGGCAATCATAGTATAATTAGCCTATGAAATAGGAATAAAGCACAAGTGGGTGCAAATAGGCTCATTAAATCAATTTGGTCAATGATTATTTTCAAAAAGAAAATATAATGCTGGTAGGCTGAAAATTTTGTATTTTTGGAGGATTAATTATTTAACAAAAGATGTTTTTTTGTTGAAATATTTAGTAGATCAGCAATATCCCTAAATGAGGTTGTAATAAATAGCATGGAACCAGGATATAATTTATACGGACAAGTGGTCGGCGTATATTGAAAAATTTAAAGGATTTGAAAAGTTGGGAAAATTGAGTTTTAGTAGTTTTAGTCATTTTATGGTTAATCAGTAAATAAATTTGCTTTATCAGATAATTGAAGTTAATACTCAAAACATTGAAAGTAGGCGATCTGAAATGAGGAGGCGTTTCTAATTAAAGTATTTCATTTTATCCAATTTTGTTTTAATATAAAGATGTTCTTATTGAAAAAACAATGGTGTTGCAAAATATTTAATAAACAATTGGGTTGAAATATAATATTTTGCCCCCGGATTTTAATCCTGGTATTAAGCTAATTAATTGTGTTATGTTTATTAATAATATTTAAATCGATAACTAGGTTAGGTTAATACCAGGATTAGAACCCCGGGTAAAATACTACATTTGCTCCAACAATTGATTTTTGCTTTAAAACTTTTTATTGAGATTGAACATGTTTGCAACAAAATATACTCGAATTAATTTTTTAAATCAATATCACTTTTAGAGAAAAAATAATTAGAGATTTTTGAAAAACTTTTATTTAGTTTTCGCTATCAGAAATATAAAATTTCACATGAGAATTATTCTTTTTTTGGTTATCAGAGGGTCTCCTTATGCATAATTCGTCTGAACATGATACACATTCATCACCAAGTAAATTTAGTTTACTAGTAAGACCACTCGTTCTTGTTAATGACGTATTACTAGCATTCTGTCTTTTTTGGTATATCGATGGTTCACTTCGAGATCCACTAATAGTAAAACCGCTTTGTTTGTTATTATAATTTCTAAATGAATCCTTAGGATGTATTCTTTCGTTTTTTGAATGAAGAGTATTACTGTCTGAATTTTTACGATTATAAACATGTTTAATTGACAATACTTCTCTGGTAAATAAAAACAACACTACCTTTGCAAAAAAAAACATGTATGGGCAGTTTTTTTTTTGTTTTAAATATTCTTACATTTAATTTTTTAATCTGATCAAAGGTATTTTAAGTAATCATAAGATAAAATTTTGATAAAAAAAATTTCTTAAAAGAAGCGTCTTGACGTATTATCATCGTAACCTTATTTACTATAGTATGGTCGATTTTATAATAAGTTTATGATCTTATTGCCGAAATATTTGATTTTTGTTCGGAAAACCGCAAAATAATTAAAAAAAAACATAGTTGTGTCGGATTAAATCATGAAAAGATCATAAAACCATTTTATTTAAATAAAGGCTAATTTAAATATAGATTTATATACAAAACAATTCATACTCAATAGTTAACAAGAATTTAATGGCAAAATTTATTCTCTGATAATGCGGAATCATTTTTATTTGTTTTATAATCAAGAAAATTCAAAAACTAAAATGAAATAAAAGAATCCATATTAAAATATTTTAAGCACTTTCTATAAATCTATAATTCGTATCAAAAATGATTGTTTCAACTGTTAATAGCTAATTTTTTATTATAAGTTCACATTTACATTGGTTTAAGAAAAGCCAACAGGCGTTAGCGAACAAGAAATAAATTTACGGATAAAACCCCTTTTATAATTAAAACAGATAATACACCTGCACTATTTTTTAATATCACACAAATCTTTCCTTTTATATTTTAATTAATTGAGTTTAGGCTAAATCAAAATTAAAAATTTTTTAAGAAAATAAAGATCATAACTTTTTGGTTTTATTTATAAAAAATCAATAATCTGTGTTTAAATCTTTATCGACATATATCAACGGCTGATGAGTCGCAGATTTGCCTAAAATGGGTATATAAATTAAAATTCACAAAAATATTTTTTTTTCCTTCTTACAAATAAAAGAACTTACCTTAACAATAGTATATCAAAAAAAAATACATTTGTTTATTTTAATAAACAAACAACCGTTTAAAGTCGGCGATGGTGAAGTATGGGTCACCCAAAAATTAAATTAAAATTTAAAAAAAAAATTATTAAATTTTAAAAAATTTAATTTACAAAATTTAAATGAATTTTAGAAAAATATTTTTATAGGAATTTTTTAATAAATTTAATTAACTGGATAAATTGTAGATACTAATAACCAAAAAACCTCTTAAATACTAACATTTTCATTACTACGCCTTGAAACCCACATTCTAAAATCAATATAATTAACTTTTTGTTCAAATTTTAAACCTATTTTTTTCCTCATGTCATTTTTGATGTTCCCCCACCACCCTTCAATTGTGTTTATGTAAATATCCGTATTAGGTACTTTAAAATTTATTGAATGGTTGACTGTTCGATGAGTATAATTACAATTGGGAATACATTCCAAGGTCCAATAGTCAGTAAAATAACCAGGCCACTGATCACTATAAATGATCGATCCTGGTCTTATAAACCTTTTAATCAATCCTACAGGTGTCTCTCTGTCCCTTCTTATAATTACTTGCCCGAACATCTTATGTGTCTCCCTTTCGATTCCCCCAAACAGTCATATTTCTGGATACCATCAACCTCAAAAATATTTTGGTTTTTTGGAAATTAAAGTCTCATCTATTTCGACAATAACATTTTCACCACCAATCATGAGTTCTTCATCGGTCAAGACCAATAAAGAGGATGAACAAATTTCACATAAAAAGTTATTACAATCCGAAAGTGTCTTGCCACTAATCCCAATCATTCCCGAAATTCTATTTGTTGGAATATCCTGGAGCCAAAAATAAGTGATCAGAATTAGTTGTTTAAGATTAAGTTTGCTTTTTGCAAAAAAACTGTTTTTACGTATTGAGACTTGTGAACATTTTAATCGGCAGCGGAAAACGTAACCGTCTGACTTTCCCATTCTTTTAATTAAAGACATTTCAATGCCACACTGGCATCTTACACTTGTAGAAATTATTCCATGTAATTGTAAATAACGTATACAAGATAACTGGTCATTTACGGAATTAAAGAATGTGAAAATATCATCAATGTGCATGGTTTTAGGTAACTTTTTTTAATTCATTTAAATTTTGTAAATTAAATTTTTTAAAATTTAATAATTTTTTTTATTTTTTCATTTAATTTTTGGGTGACCCATACTTCACCATCGCCTTAAAGTCTTTATAATACAAAAAAATCGACGTTTCTGCGTACTAAACATTCTAAAACAAAGGGTTGGTTTACCAAGTAAGAGCGGGCACATTTGTTGTATCTTCCTTTTAAATAATTATTTATTTATAATTATATGTTGGGTTTTTCTTCTTTTTTTATAAATTTACATACATCTTTTTATTTTTTATCTATTAATTCTTCGTCACTGTAATTTAAATTAACAATACTACTTAAAATTGGTTTTTGGCTTATTAATAATCAAAAAAACCTTTCAGATATTTATGGCAGTTGATCACCATAACTGGTAACTGTCCGGTTTGTAGGGCTGGGTTCAAATCCCAATCGAACACTTTTTATTATTAAATTATATAAATTTAAAATTTATTCAAATTTCTCATCATTACTGAATAACTTTCGCTTTTAAATTTCAATTTAAACATAAATTCAGCAAAAATACAACTAAGATCACTTTTATTGGTAATAAATCTAGCCCGAAATTTCCTTTTAAAAACGCTCCATCTACCCTCAATAGCCTGGGTATTTGCTCCCGTGATGGGGTCTACAAAGTCTCTACTATGGTTTACGGTGTTGTGTAAAATAAACTACATGTAAAATAAACTACAAAGTTCGAATCCTTGTAAAAGCATTATTTTCTTAAAAAAACAAAACTATCGGAATATAATTTTTTAAAAAATTCAAAAATAATTTAATTATTATTTTCGTTACTTCTCGTTGGAATGTTATTTCCACTTCGCGAAATCACTCGCCTTGTTACATTAGAAATTTCAGTAAAATAATTAATTCTAAAAGTGTTTATCGTAGTAATTTCTTCATCATTCAAAATAACTCTGCCTGGAATATTATTATTATTAACAAAATTGAAATCCGTATTAAACCCATTATAACCAAGAAATTCATTGACTGGACAATTATCAATAGCTCTGTTTCTTTTTAAATTATACTGATACACTGTTCTTTTTAAAATAAAAACCCAATTGTAAGAGTTGGTACTCTTCATAACCGACAAAAACATCCTTTTCAACGTAAAATTAAACCGTTCAATTTGTCCTTGGCTTTGTGGATGATATGGAGTGCCAAATATCTGTCTTATATTAAAATTAGAGCATAATGACGCAATTTTTCTGTTTCGAAATTCTGTTCCATTATCACTATGTACTTCAAGTGGAACGATAGAACTATAGAATAAA
This sequence comes from Tipula helvola, assembly GCA_963556165.1. NCBI lineage: Eukaryota > Metazoa > Arthropoda > Insecta > Diptera > Tipulidae > Tipula > Tipula helvola. Next base: position 8,192 of record CAUVYM010000043.1, read on the forward strand.
TCTTCCAGATGGAAGAACACTTCATCGGCAGACTTTGTTATGCATGGATAAGCCCACGCAAATTTAGAAAAACAATCGATTATCGTTAAAATATACTTAAACCCAAAATTTTCATTTTCAAATTCTTGCATGTACGTGATATCAATTTGAATGCGTTCCAGTTTCCTAAGCGTTATTATAGGCGTCAATGTTGCGGAAGATATTTCCACAGTTCTACGTGAACAAATATCACAGCCAGATAATACATTTTTTACATCTTTTATTTGTATATTGTAATATTTTTTCGTTAGTTCAGTATAAATAGCATGTAATCCTCTATGAGAAAGAGAATGAATTGCTTCAATTTTACTAATTTTATCATTATTGTAAGACTCAATGTATTCCAATGGACCATCTTCTTCAGAGTTTATAAATATTCTACTGTTGACGATTCGCATTCTTGAAGCTCGGTTTTTAAAATTTCGTCTACCGTTATAATCAAGATTGTTTGGCATTTTTCGACGTCTTAAATATTCAATATACTGCTCGTATTCTGTTTCGTTGTTTATTTGTATCCGCTTTCCCATGGATGTATAGAATTTTAAGAAAATAATGCTTTTACAAGGATTCGAACTTTGTAGTTTATTTTACATGTAGTTTATTTTACACAACAGTAACTCTGCATAGGTTCTATGATAATTAGTCGACATGCCATATGTGTGTAATGTAATCTTGTGTTTTAAGTCCGCTAACTATACGCATATATTTTGCTATAAGCTTCCTTTTGAAACAAAGAAGTTGTACAGTACATCTAAATGGTGAAAAGCCTTGACATCAAAAAGTTTTTTTTATGGACTTAAATCGATAACTGCAATTATCAGCAATACATTTAATGGAAAATATACAGGTATTGTTTGCCTTTTCCTTAGCACAGATAGATTATATTCATATAAATAAACCTAATTACTTGCTGTTTTTAAATACTTGGGGAGTAATACTGTTATTTTGAGAACTGTTGGGTAAAACTTTGGAAAATACAGTTTTACAAAATTGGTTGAATTTTCCCTATTATGCTCCAAAGTTCGATATTAGTAAAGATCTCCTTTAACAAAAATAGAAACGAGCATTAAATATTTTGAAAGTCCTGGTAATTATATCGTCTTAAAACGATAGCTTGTGGTTCTTTATTTTAAATATGCTGTTTTAAACAAAGTACTGCAGGACTCTTTATGTTTTGTTCTTCATATAATTTCAAAAGGTTTACCTTGAAATTTTGAACAAACTTTGTAAATTCCAGCTACATTTCTCTTAACACCATTCCATGCATCTTCAATATTATTTGTAGTCTTTCCGTCAGTATTCTTGAAGGCAATGAAATGATTGACCTTAAACTTAGAATACCTTATTCACGTCGATAATAACCTCGTATCCTAGAATCAATTATGCTTAAACCAAATTTTCGTTATTCTTGTTGTTAACAACTACTGTTAAAAATATCATATTTGGTGCATCCATACCCTGAACATCCAGCCTCCTTTACCATGGGGACCTTTATTGTACAGTCCATTTCCAAACACGATTCGCCGTTTGTACCTTTATACCAGGACGTAAAATCGGTAATTTACAACCTTCAATTTAAACTAATACTGAAGATAATAAAATCTTTTGAATCCTAGCAATTGTTTTAGAAGAATGTTATAAATTAATTGTGTTGACGTAAAGGAGGTTTTTGCTAACCAAAAATAACACATCCTAAAGAAGTCTGAAAGAATTAATATGTATTTATGGAAAATTGTATCCTTAGGTGCAGATTGTTTTTTTTTCGGTAACAGAAAGTTAATTTCGAAAGTATCAAACAGACGTCCGCAAAATTCATATAATTTAATGGAATGTTATAGCCCGTGATTAATTGCAACTTACTTTGTAAAGGATTCATCGGTGAACAATTATGATATAGATTTATTCGAAGGAAACATGTGGGTAACAAAAAAATTAAATCAAAACATTTTTAATTTAAAAACGACCCTTGCTTGCAAGGGTAGGCAACCTTTTCGCCGAAAATTTAAATATTAAAAAAAAGATAGAGGCAGGTACAAAAAATTTTTTAAGAAGCGCAATAGATGAAAACGATTTTTTTATTAATGAAACATTTGACATTATGGATAAATCTCAATACATCGTAATGAGGTGTATAGAAAGTACTTATTATTAAACATCGATACGAATGATCCTCACTAAGTTTTGAAAGATATTTGGATTTAAAATATTTCATGTTGGAAATAAGCTTTCACAGACGTAAGTAGACGCACAACAAGACTCGGGTTTTATAGCGGTTTTCTTTGAATAGGGTAATTGCCTTCATCTACTAAATTACATAATTTAATTTCCTTGCAAAGTGCTTCTAGTGTAATATCATTCTTAAGCGTTATTAACTCATACTCTTCGACAACATTATTTAGATCAAAAAATATTGCTATTTTATCCGACAAATCATTATTTTTCGGCCTAAAGGGGTTGATAAAAAGGGATGTGGATGATTCTAATTATTGAAAATCTTCAAATATTATTCTAAACCCGATCAATAAAGAGTCAAAATGCAAGGCCAACTGGGGTATCATAGCATTTATTTCGGCATAGTTGTCAAAAACAAATTTTAAATGTGAAAATTTTTCTTGTTCTAAATGCAATTCCCAAAGAGATAATTTTACCTTAAAGATTGTAACTATACTCATCATAAAACTTATATATAGCTTTTTTTCGTTGTAATTCTACATTTAAATCGTTTATTTTAACCGTCAAATCGATCAAGAAGCCTAAAATGATTACCCAAAGAGTTTGTTTCAATGACAGACAAATATCATCTCGTGAAGATAAAAAGTCTTTCACCAGAGGTAATTATTGTAAAAATCTCTGAAGAATCATAGTTTTACTCAGCCAACTAAACTCTGTATATGTAATGAGATCAGGAAAATCGGTATCATCTTCTTGCAAAAGCCCTTTAGATAATCTGTGTAGAATTGCACTTACTCTTATAGAATTTATGGTTGAAGTGCACTTATTGACCCTCTGGTTCGAATCCTAATATTAAACTAGTTAGTTGGGTTATGTTAATTAATAATATTTACATCAAAGGTTGGTTAGGTCAACACCAGGATTCGAAGCAGTGGGTTAATAAGTGCACTTACTCCGAATTTATTAGTCAAGTAATTATTTTTGAAAACATAAATTCTTGAAAATAATACAGGGATAAGAAGTAAACTTTGGGAAGCCGGATCGTTTTTGCCTAAAGCAATGAAGCCATTGTGTTTACCTTCCAAGGCTGGTGCTCCATCAGTTGTGATTGTTGGAAGTTTTTCCAAGGGTAGCCAGCTCGATTCTGCATACAATTTGAATGCCGTGTATATATCAGCACATTTTGTTCATCCTTTTAACAACAAGATCTTAGCAGTTCTTCTTTTACTGGAAGAATCATTAAAAACCATTTTGATAATTATGCATACCTGGAATTTTGAAGCGACATCTATGGATTTATTTACCTGTAATGAAAAGAATTTGCATCTATTGATGTCTTCAGTTAATTGTATTATGATATCTGAAGCTAAAGTTTCGATTCTTCATGCCATTATTCGAGGAGATAATTGAATATCCTCAATGGATCTCTTAATATTCGTATAAGAGTTGTAAAGTGACTCGGATGTTAATAACATGGCCTCTTTAATCATCTTCCCATTAACAAAAGGTTTCATTTTTTTCCTTCAGCAAATGTACGATTCGGAAAGATGCAGATGTGGCTCTTATATTTTGAAGCGCAGGCTTTTAAAAAACATTTTGTGTTTAGTCAAAATATATTTTCTTCTTGATAGTTCTGCCTTCCTTTTCTCTGAATTTAATGGATATTTCGAGTAAAAACTTGAATAAACAGCAGTGAAATGTCTGTCAACGTTTGTTTTCTAGGATAAATCACAGGCGTATAACACAACAAACACACACTACTTTCTTTGTACGAAATAAAACAAAAGTCATGCTACCACTCAGCATCACAATTATAAGTTCTTCTTCTTATCATTGGGTAAAAAAATTTCTCAAAGAAACTGATGCAAGTTAAGAAAAGTATTCAAGATAGAACGATGATACGTCAAGTGGAAAGGACTTTTAAAGAATAATTGCTTTAAAATACCGTGTGTTTTGTCGATCGCAGTGAGCTTAACCGAGAGTTAAGAAGCTATTGAATATACCGAGCTTTTATTAATTTGTTAAATGACAATATATTTATAAACACATTCAATTTTCTCGTTATTATTTATCACTTTATGCAAGAAAATACACGAGCAATTAATATTGTTGATAGTTTCTATGTCGATGGCATTTAAACTTCGATTTTAAAAGATATTTAATTAAAAAGTTGGATCATCCTTTTTTTTTGGTCAAAATCAGATCATCCTTTTTTTTTGGTCAAATCTAAAAAACGAATTTTAATAAAATATATTTATCACAATTTTGCAAACCAAACCCTCAATGACAGCCACATTCTTTACGATAAATATACAAAAAATTTTAAATTCTGATGATATGCTTGAAATCATTACATACACGCGACAACAAGGAATATTAAAATATGTAATTAAGTGTACGGGCTGTGAAGCTGAAATGAAACAAGTAAAGAAGACAACCTCTACAGATTCATACTCTTTCCGGTGTTTTAACAAAACCTGTAGATTGTATACTAGCCATAGGTCAATTCGTTCAGAATCATTTTTAGAAGAATTCTCTATTTCATTGAAAAAATTTATTCATTTTATTTATTTATTTAGCATTGAGATTTCACAAAAAAATATAATAAACATGGTTGGAATTTCAGAGAGCTTATTATTTAGACTTATATCTAAGATCCGCATAAAGATTTCAGAATATTTTATAACTAATCCGCTTATACTCGGCGGGCCTGATGTTAAAATTCAAATTGATGAGTCTAAATTCAGTTTTAATGTTAAATCTCATAAGGGCCATGTTCCATTAGAACCAATTTGGATATTTGGTATTGTGGATACTAGTTTCAAACCTGCAAGGGGATTCATGAAACGTGTAGAAGCGAGAGATAAACTTACTTTGATAAAAATTATTTTAGACCATGTTAGAACAGGATCAATTATTAACAGTGTTGAATGGAAAGCATACAATAATTTGAGTAGTTTAGGTTTTGTGCACAATACAGTATGCCACAAATACAATTTTGTGAATCCAGTAACTAAAGAGCATACACAAAACGTTGAATCCTATTGGAATCGACAAAAGTTAAGAATTAAAAGATCAAAGGGAATTAAAAAGTCTGCAATTGATCATATACTTGAAGAATATGTTTTCAGAGATCTTTTCAATTCAAATTTGTATTTCGAAATTATTAATAAGCTAATTAAAACTTAAAGGGTTTTATTTATATTTTTATTGTAATTATTTTTTTTAGTAATTGTTTTATTATTATTATTTTGATCAACCTTTTTTTTTGGTCAATTGACCAAAAAAAAAGGATGATCCAAAAAGTTTATAGAATATTTTTTTTCCTTGAAAGGATAAATTCAAAAAATAATGCTTATCCGATCAAGAAACAATTTAAAATTTTTAAATTTTGTTTGAGATTTATTGTTTTAAAATATTCTTTCTCAAAGAATCTTCGCGGATACGGGGTTGCCGACCGCTGATTGAGAGGATAAAACTGGGTATAATAAAGTAAGTAAATCGTTAAGATTTATAACGACTATATTTTTTAGAGGCAAAATAAATCTTTATTTCCTATAATATGGAAAATATGCCTGAATTCCTACATTTCCGTGAATTATTTTCTAAATACGTATGTTTTTGTAAATTATTTCATATATTTTTTTGCTATAATAATTCAAAAAATATATTATTGGATCTAGTCTACTTTAATACCCCTGGGTTCAAATACTGGTATTAACCCAATCTAACCAGCCTTTGATGTAAATATTATTAATTAACATACCCCAACTAACTAGGTCAATACAAGAATTGGAACCCGTGGTGCATTAAAGTAAACATCAACCAAATTATTAAAATATAATTAATTATTTTTTAATTAAATATTAAATAGTAAATTAATTAAAATAAAAATATATATTAAAATAAAAAAAAGTAAAAAAAATCATGACAAAAGAGATCGAAGGAGACTTGAACATGGAAAAAATTTCAACTTCTGAACAAAGTAACTTTCCTTGCATTTATATGGGATGTAATTTGATATATAGACAAAGGAACGGGTTAAAGAAACACTTGGAGAGCTATGATCACCAATATTTTAATTTTACAAAAATAGACGTTTACAATCCAAGTTACATCCATTTTAATGACATTTTAAATGTAAAAAGAGAAGAATTGGAAGTAACCAAAGGAGTTATCAATATTAAAAGCCTTTTAAGCTGTGAAAATATTCACGTAAAGAATATTTTTGATATTTTTTTTAAAAATGGTATTTTCCTTTTAAATGAAGATTATAAAAATGAACTTATTCTTTGTAAAGTACCAGGATGTGGCAAAATATTTAAAAGTATAGTAGCATATCAATACCACATACTCTCTACCTACCATTCTTTTACAAAAATGATTCAAAAGTATGAAGATATCAAAGGAGAAATTCTTAATTTTGATTTTGTAAAAGAATTTCGAAATATTTTTGACATTGAAGAGAAGTTTGAAGTAATTGGACTAACACACCATGCACATGGATCGAAAGATATATTTGTGAGTGTTAAATTTGAATTTAATGATTTAGAAACAAAACCAACAGAAAAAAGATTAAAATCCAAAAGAAAGAAGAAAGAAAACGAAAAATTTCAAGAAGAAGATTTAACAGAGGAAAGTGATTTTGAATTTGAAAACGTAGTTGTATGTCATAAAGGAGATTTTGAAGTTAAGAATGTAAAATTTAATAAATTTCAAGGAGAAATTACAGAATTGAAAACTTGTGTTCATAAAAATGAACCTTTCATTTTTCTGTCAACCAAAAATGAAGTAAAACCAGAAAAAATGTTCGATTTTTCACATCAAGAAAGTAAATTAATGATATTAACCAAAGATTTTATTCCTATAAAAGAATTTGGCTTTAAAACAGGTTTTGTAAAAAAACTTTTTCTAGAAAGTCGAGAAAAGGGAATTTATTGTTTGTATTTACTCAGTGATGGAATTTAAGAAGTTTCTATTTCGAAAATGAAATGTTTGGACATCAAGAATTTTCAGAGAAAGAAATGTTTGGACATCAAGAATTTTCAGAGAAAGAAATCTTTGATCATCAAGAATTTTCAGAGAAAGAAATAATTGATTTCTGCTATTTGAAAGATAAAAACATAATTTTAAAGACTGACGGATACAATCTTTATAAAAAGGAAGGAGAAGAAACTTTAAACCAAAAAGAATTAAAAGATTTAACAATTAAATTTGCAGTAAAAAAAGAAACAGAAGAAGTATTTTATTTAGATGTTCATTCTACAGTTTATAGTTTAAATGAAAAGGATGTTGCTATTTATAAATCTTCATATCTCACAGACATTTTTTATTTGGAGAGTTTTAATTTTTTACTTCTCACCGATTCTTTCAATTTTGCAACCAAAATAATTGATTTAAAACAGAAAAAAATAAGTACTACTAGTATTAATGGAGCAATAACATCAATTGAGAAATATAAAGACGGATACTTTACAGGAGATTTTAGTGGAACAGTCAGATTTCTTAAAATTGTGGATTCAAAAGTCGAAAATTTACCACTTTTTAAAATTTTAAGAAATAAAAATAATTTGGTTTTTACTGTCAATTCGAATGATTTAAATGATGTAAAAAATGTTAATAAGTTTGATTATAACATTTCTATAAGAAGTATTAGTTATTGTAATGGCTGGGTTTATGTTGGTTGTAATTCTGGACTGGTAATTTCTTATTTATATATTTAATTAAATAATTAATTCTGATTTATTTAATTCTCATTTATATATTTAATTCTCATTTAATTAATTAAATATTTATACATTTAATTATTATTTATATATTTATTTAATTTCTCATTTAATTAATTAAATAATTAATTCTGATTTAAGATTAATACATTTAATTATTATTTATATATTTAATTTCTCATTAATTTTAAAAACAATTTTTTTTTGGCATAAATTTTATGAGAGGTGCTTACATTTACGATGAAGACATTGGAAATTTTTATTTTGGACAAAACCATCCAATGAAACCACATAGAATATCATTTACACATTCATTAGTACATAGCTATGGGTTGAATAAATACTTTGACATAATAATCCCAGAAACAGAACCAATAAAAAGTTATCATCCAACAAACTATTTAAAAAATTACGTAAGCGCCGACAATGATTGTCCCAACTTCCCAGGAATAGAAGAATATGGTACAAGATGTGTTGGAGGATCATTAAACGCAGCCAGATTATTGATATCTAAAGAATATGAATTAGTGGTTAATTGGGGAGGTGGAATGCACCACGCGGGTAAACACAAACCGAAAGGGTTCTGTTATGCAAATGACATTGTGATAGCCATTCAAGAAATGTTAAATTATCAGAAAAGAGTTTTATACATTGACATTGATGTACATCATGGAGATGCGGTAGAAGAAGCCTTTTATTTCAATGATAGAGTCTTCACACTTTCATTTCATAAATACGGAGACAATTATTTTCCTAAGACAGGGGCTCTTTGTAATATTGGAGAGAGAGATGGTTACAGATATTCTTGTAATATTCCACTTAAGACAGGTATAGATGATCCATTTTATAAATATATATTTGAACCAATAACCGAGAAAGCAATTAACAAATTCAATCCAGACATAATTGTCATGCAATGTGGTGCCGATTCTATCGCTGGTGATAGATTAGGATGTTTTAATTTAAGTGTCAAAGGACACGGAGAATGTGTTAAATTTATAAAGAAATTTAATAAGCCTCTTTTAGTTTTAGGGGGTGGTGGTTACACACCAACCAATGTTAGCAAATGTTGGGCTAATGAAACAGCCATTTTATGTGATAAAGAGATTAGTGACGAAATCCCGAAAGAAGATGTATATTATTTATCATATTCACCAGAATTTACTTTAAATACTTCATTCCCTGTTAAATATAAGAACTTAAATACAAAAGAATCATTAGAAAATATTATGGGGTTCGTATTACAAACACTTTCTAGAATTTGATCAAATTTTAAAATACATTAAATTGTTAATAAAATGAAAGAATTTAATAAATAAAATAATTTATAATTATTTATAATTTAATAAAAGAATTAATAATAAAAGAATTAATAATAAAAGAATTAATAATAAAAGAATTAATAATAAAATAATTAATAAAAGAATTAATAAAAGAATTAATAATAAAATAATTAATAAAAGAATTAATAATAAAAGAATTAATAATAAAATAATTAATAATAAAATAATTAATAAAAGAATTAATAATAAAATAATTAATAAAATAATTAATAATACAATAATTAATAATAAAAGAATTAATAATAAAAGAATTAATAATAAAATAATTAATAATAAAATAATTAAATGCTTAAAGCAAAATGGGAGAAGGTTCTTTATAAAGATCAACCATATCCAATGAATTACTTTCTTCAAAAGAAGAAAAAGAAAAGGAAGAAAAGAAAGGTTGATTTAAACTTTCAATTACTCTTTCTTATAAACATTTCTAATATATTTATTTATTTTGGAATATTTTATCAAATAAAAAAAAATACAATAAAATTAGAATATTTTTTTTGGTTAATAATTTTACTTTTAGTAAAATTAATTAAGAATAATAAATTTCTTAGAATAAAATCAAGAATATTTTCTTCTCTTATCATTTTATTATTTGTATTTTTAAGTACTCCGATTTTGAAGACATTAGTAAAAGAGATTGATGATGATACAATTTATTTTCATTTTGGATGGTTAAGCCTTCTTTATGTTATTGATAACACTAACAGTACAATCTTAAACCTAAAAGAGAGTAAAAAGAGGTTAAAGATGCCTTTAGATATTGATAACGTGGACTTTTTAATTAAAAGGAAATATAATATTCCTATGTTAGGATACAATATGATTATATTAGGAGCTGTCTTGTTGATTTCTAGATTAAATTCGGATTTAGAAGCATTTTTTCTTCTTTGCTTTACTTTCTTTTGGTTTATTTGTGAAGAGAAATCTCTTAAAAATGGATGGAAATTATATTTTTATAGCATTTTAATTTTGATTCTTGGTAGTTTTGTGTGTTTTTCAACACATTTGTATTTTTTTATGTGTTATTTGTTGTTAATGTTTTTTATTTTCAGCTGTTCTTGTATTGGAGTCTTAGTAAATAAAAAGTATTTTATTTAAAGATGTAAGAATAATACACCAAGGTTATATTTAATAAAGGTAGAATGAATTAATTTAAATATTTTTACCCTTATTTTAACAAAATTACTAGTTTGTAAACAACTTTCCTATTTTGTAAACAAAAATGAAAAACTCTAAAAAAATAAACAAAATTCCCCATGAAAGAAACAAAAAAAAACAAACAATTTTTTTTAATTTCCTAAAAACAGAATAGCTGAGATTGATATATTAAACTGTTAATGGGTTTTTTAGAAGATAAAACGAATTTTAAGAAGTTAATAAAAATCAAAGGAAGATAATTAATCACGCCTCAAAGCATTATTTTTCTTGATTGAATTAGGTTTTCTTCCTCGATTACCCTTTCTACCCAATAAAGATAACTCTACCAAATTCAACCTTTTAATATAAAACAGACACGAGTACACGTGTTTATATTTCTTTTTTTTCGCCAGGTCATAACATAAACATAAAACTGTCTTCCAATCATTTTCCTCAGAAACTGTAAGAAAATCAGAGCTACTGTAGAACTCATAAAACTGATTAAAAGATTGAAGATAACTTTCAAAAGGTGATTTTACGTAAGTTAAAGTAGATATGACACCGATTTTTTGAATGGGTAAGTATTCATGACATCTTTTCTTAATTTTGAGGGAAATGTAAACCCTTCTTCAGTAATTTCATCTGAAGTGTATAGAATCTTCTCTAGGCTTGGAATCCTTAAACTATAATCATAAAGAATTGAAAAGCTTAAACGGAAAAATTAAGAAAAGTCACATTTCGTCCAATTCATATATTTGTCTTCTATTAGCAAGTTAAACCTCTTTAAAGCATTGTTTGTACTTGCATTGAATGGGTCGTAAGATTCATACCAGTTTGCATTGTCATCAACGTATAGGTTTTGAAAAGATTCTTTAAAAGGTATGGTTTTTCGAACTGAACATATTTAACAAGTAAAAGTTATATTCTTATAGAAACAATTGTTTTTGATGCCAATCTTCGTAGGGCGTAGATTTCTTTTAATGTTAGCTCTTATATTTCTTTGATAGCTTACTCAGAGATTTATTTATCAATCTGGATGTGTGTGCCCAAGAACATGTTCTAAGTGATACATTTCCATATTTTTTGACTGCGAGGTTATTTATTTTGCATTGTCGGCAATAAAGTTTTTTAGCAGGATCCCATCATCCCAAAGTCCGCATTTTGTTCGGTAGAAGATTTAAAAAATCCAATAATAGGTTTCAGCTATTCGTTTTCTGAAATAGAAATAACAAAACAAAAAAACTTTCTATTTGTATCTGAAAACCTCAAAACTATTACGGGAAAACCGTAAATTGTCAGTTTTTATGTTTCAACAATATGAATATTTGAGCTTTTTCTTAAATAGGTCACTAATTTATTTTGAGTAAACAAATACGAAAAGGTGCTGTTTTGTATGCGATAACATAAGGTTCTGGGTAATGGTGAAATACTGGAGTGTAAATATTTAAAAAATAAAAATAAATAATAAAATAAATAACTTAAATACTGTTTAATATGTTAATTAAAATGTAAAACCTTCTAATAGATGATTTTCCTTCATACGTCCTCAGTAACATGTACTCTTTAACACGACTAACTAATTTTTTACTTGTAATACCCGCAGATATGTTCCCTCGTAAATCACGACCAAGTCTTTCGATAGTATTGATGTGAATTTCAAGGTTCAATGGATCAAAATAATTAATAGTGTGATTAATTCTCAGATTTTCATAATCAAAGCTAAAAAGTCTATTATATCCCCGCCAACAATCGGTTATAATCTTAGTACCAGGTTCAACATAATTTCGAATTAAATTAGATAAATAAGCAACACTTCGATTAGAAGTGATGCCGAAACATTTCACCAGTTTCTCTACAAATTCTAGCTACCAATCCAATATGACTCGCCAACTAATATGCGTCCAATTCTACTCCGATTCGTATATAAATATGTCTCGTTAATTTCAACAGTAAATGATGATCCGCCGGCTTTCAACAATACTGCCTGATCGTATCTTAGTACCAAAAATTCTCTTAATTTGTTATTCCATTCAACGACAGTTTTTGTTGATATTGAAGTATGTATGGAACTTTTAAGGATGGTAAATTTCATTGCAAAAATGCATATTTTTCTTAAAACTTCATTTAATTTCATGTGACTGTTTTCAAATATAGTACATAGAAACACATAAATTCTTTTTATGTATTGTTTATTATTACAAACCATTATGGAAGGTACTCCGTGACAAGTTTTTCATTCTTTAATAGGGCAGCTGGAGCTGTAAAAACCACATGTTATATTTATAGGCGAAATTATTCGTAACTCTTCTGTACTTGTGCGAATGCCAAATAGAAAGATATTCATAGGGTATTGGCGTTTTTTAATTAAGGCAATTAATTAGATTGTAAGTTAAATAAGAAGAATATATTAATTAATTTTTAATTGTTTTTAATTATCTACTCCCCCAATACTTCACCATTATCAGGCTCTGTATCGTTTTTAAAAATATGTTTTTCATAAATCCCTTTGAGATTGGAAACATTAAATTCTAATAACTCTTTTTTCTCGTAAACTTATTGCATTATAGACATTACCTATGCTAAAATATAGATCTAATAACCTACGTATTTCACGCGGACGCACCATTACAGAGGTAATGATTTAATTTTCTCGAAATAGTTTCTGTGATTTTTAAAAGGAGTTTTAGCTGCTATAATAAACTAACAGGATTTTAAATGGCTCCCAACAGATACGATGTTCATGATTGATTTCTCGTCATGAGCCAAGGTAATCCTCAGCTTGGAATCACAAAGGGTATTCTTTCTTATACAATAATAATATAGTATGACAAGGGTTTTACCTCTTGATGTCCTAACGTTTTTTCCAAAGGTTCCAATCGATTTCAAAGTCTGCATGATTAAACGTTTACTAGCTTAAAACTCGCTTATTTCTGTTAGAATTATTTTTCTTATAGTTTTTCATTTACAAAATAAGAAAGTTGTTTACAAACTAGTAATTTTGTTAAAATGAGGCTGGAAATGTAATAAAATAATCTGTGACCATTTAATAAATTTACTTCTTTAATGAACTTATTTCTTTAATCTACTCACATATTCAACAAGATTAGATCTTCATAAACTTAGATCTCTAATAAGTTTACTTCTTTAATTTACTTACTTTTTTATTCCCTTTAAACATAAAAATTTACATCTTTAATCCTTTATGCATAAAAAAGTTAGATTTATAAATAAAAAAACTATTTAAGCATAAAAAAATTACCCCTAAAAAATGATGGTGGATGAGATCAAAGAAGTTGCTGAAGAAGCATATTATAAACAAAGAGTAGTCGCAATAACAAAAGAGATTCAAAGCGGTAAACAACCCTATGTCTATAAATTTAATGTTACTCATTCAATTGAAGAAATATTAAATATTTGTGAACAGAATAGTCAAGTAAACAATTTTAACACCGAAATAACGGTTAATTCTGCAGGAAGAGTGATGGTTATCAGAAATTTATCTAATTTCACATTTTATAAAGTGGCATCTTGTGATAAAACAATACAATTAGTAATTGATACAACAAATAAAGATCCAATCTTATTAGATTATGTTACTAAAATTAAGAGAGGGGATATTGTTGGTTATACCGGATATCCAGGAAGAACTAAAACTGGTGAAATGTCTGTCAAGATAACGGAGATACAAGTATTAACACCCTGTTTGAGAACACTGCCATCCGAATTCTTTGGATTAAAGAACTTAGAGCAAAGATACAGAAAGAGATATTTGGATTTAATTTTGAACAAAGAATCTAAGAAAAGATTCCAAACTAGAACCCAGATAATCAGTTCTGTAAAAGAATATCTTAACAATCTTGGTTTCTTAGAAGTAGAAACCCCAATGATGAATATTATTCCTGGCGGTGCAGCAGCAAAGCCATTTATAACTTACCACAACGATTTAAAGATGGATTTATTTATGAGAGTCAGTCCGGAATTATATTTAAAAGAATTAGTTGTTGGAGGATTTGACAGGGTCTATGAACTTGGTAAGCAGTTTAGGAATGAAGGTATTGACGTTACACATAATCCAGAATTCACATCCTGTGAATTTTACATGGCGTACGCCGATTACAACGATTTAATTGAAATTACAGAAGACATGTTAAGTTCTATAGTCCATAAAATTACAGGATCTTATAATTTAACTTATCTTGATAAAGAAGAGATTAGTTTTCAGAAACCTTTTAGGAAAATTGACATTCTTACAGAATTAAATAAAATTCTTGGAACGAATTTTACGGGTGAAGATTTTGGGAAGCAGGAGACGTTAGTAAAGTTAATTAATATTTGTAAAAGAGAGAATGTTGAAGTACAAGAACCAAGAACAATGACAAGGGTACTTGATAAGTTGATAGGCCATTATATTGAACCTCAATGTGTTAATCCTACTTTCTTGATTGGTCATCCATTAGCAATGTCTCCATTGGCTAAGACTGATAGGAATAGGAAAGGTTTAACTGAAAGGTTTGAATTATTTATTTACACTAAAGAGGTTGTTAATGCTTACACGGAATTAAATGACCCAATCGATCAAAGAGAAAGGTTCGATGAACAAGCAAAAGATAAATCTGCTGGGGATGAAGAGGCTATGATATTGGATGAAGTGTTTGTTAATGCTTTGGAGTATGGATTACCTCCAACCGCCGGATGGGGTTTGGGTATTGATAGATTTGTTATGTTTATTACAAATGCACCGTCTATAAAAGATGTTATTTTATTTCCTGCTATGAAGCCTGATAATTAAAATAATAATAATTAAATTATTACTACACCACTCTTTAATTATATATTAATTTAATTATATTTTAATTATTATTATTATATATTAATTAATATATTAATTATAAATAAAATAATCTTCATAGATTTATTTAAATCTTCCTTCTTTTTTCGAACAAATTAATTATATCTTTATGGAAATACACAACCAACGCAATGTTAAAGATGAATTCTATTAAGAAGAATAATATAACAGACTTCTTACTGGATAAAACCGCTTTTTCATGTTCAATTTGGTTGTTAATGTGGTTCTGTTGGGATTCGTAGATATTTTCTAGTGTTGTTTTTAATTCCTTTTCCACATCAAGTTCGTCAAATGCTCCTAAATTTCCATGATTCTCTTTCGTTACATCCGGCAAAATGAACCATACTTTAACTTCTTCAGAATTGTTGTTAATAAATTTAAAAGTAACAGCCGTGTTTTCTACTGCTTTTGTATGTAAACATGCATGAGAGCCTTCGAAATTTAGCATGTAAATGTTTTTTTCATTTACTACTTCTAAATTTAATGAATTCTTTTCGTTTTCAGTAAATTCAAATTTTATTAATTCGCCTTTCTGGAAGCTTTCTTTGAAAGTAAATGTTTCTTTGGGTTTAATTGTTACGGCACCACATAAAATTACATTTATTAAAGAAAATAAAAACATGGGTTAATATTTAAAAAGATTAATATATATTAAAATAATAAAATTACATTTATTAAAGAATTTAATTAAATTAAAATAATAAAATTAAAATAATAAAATTAAAATAAGTAAATTAAAACAATAAAATTACACATTTATTAAAGAAAATAATAAAATTAAAATAATAAAATTAAAATAATAAAATTAAAATAATAAAATTAAAATAATAAAATTAAAATAATAAAATTAAAAGAATTTAATTAAAATAATAAAATTACATTTATTAAAGAATATAATTAAATTAAAATAATAAAATTAAAATAATAAAATTACATTTATTAAAAAAAATAAAAATATGGGTTAATATATAAGTAAATTAAAATATATTAAATGAAAAATTAAGACGTTTTAATTAATTTCATTATAAAAAGTCAACCCGACGGTATTTACTTATATATATGTTTTAATAGGTTTATGATAGGGTGTTTTATTTCGCATGGTAACTGTCGGTTATTGGGGGGGGGATTCCGCTAAGACTAATATTTTTTATAAAAGAGGGTAGATTAAATATATTTAATTATTAGATCGGTTAACATATTAAACCTCAGCAAACATACTTTGGCCGGTAGAGTTCTTTTGAAAATAAATTCAAAACAATAATCAATTAAAAATCCATGCCTTGTTCCTTTAGGTACTGATTTTTTCAATGACTTCCATACTCTTTCTATCTTCTGTGTGTGCACAGACTTATCAACTGGATCCACAAAATAATAGGAATGGTTTACGGTTAAATGTATAAATCCATTTTCCGCAATTCCCCAGTACCTTTGCCATCCATCTGTCATTATTTTACTCCCAGAGTTTACATTTTCGATTATTATTTTATATAGGTTTTCTTTATTTCTTTTAATAGCAATTTTTAAAAAAACTTCGTTAGTTTCTCTACAAACTCCTCCAACAATCCAAATTGATTTGGAAATAATAACTCGATCAACATTATATTTCCTGGAAAAATATGTGTTTCGTCAATTTCTACAGTCATTCCGATTACTCCTATTTTGTCATCATTTTCATTCAAAATTTTAACTGTAACAATTTTCAAAAATTTTGTACCAATTTTTCGCTGTTTCCTTGTTGACATTTGAGTGTTGGCAGGCAACATTAACGTTTAATGATTGACTCCAACAATATGACAACCTCAAAAATTGCTTGATATTGATATGTATCCCTTGGAAAATGGTATTGAAGTATAATGAAGCGGAGTGTCTGCATTCTTTTACATGCCACCTCCATCCTTCATCTACACCATGCCTGTTCTTGCCCTTATCGAGGCTCATTTATGAACCATATTTCATGCAATTTTTGTTTTCAAGGCTGATTAAGCCTAGTTTTTGTGCGTGTATTAAACTTTTTGAATTTGTAGACGTTATTTCTCCTAGTAAAAAAATCCATGATAAATTCATTTTCATGGATTTAATCTAACCTTTTTTTCAAAAAATATTAGTCTTGACGGAATCCCCCCGAATAGCCGACAGTTACCTTTCCATTTACTTTTTATTGTTTCATTAATAAATAATCTAAAAAGTTGGTAACACCTCAGCAATGTAGAGACAAGTTCGAATCCCGCCCGTAGCATATATATTTTTCTTGGATTAATAATGTTAAAAACAAATAGATGAGTAACAGATGAGATATTTATTCGAGAACAACAACCGAACAATCTGCTTTTGAATATGCTGGTGAACTTGGTCTAACAAATTTTACAGTTAAACTCTGTCCTGTTACCTAATGCAACGGCATACTTAAACTTGAATCCGAAAAAACACCCCATCCAATCAACAAACGATGGAAGAGCAATAAACGTAGTTGTAGAAAAAAATGTATCAATAACCAAAAATACTATTTTTCATTCGATGAAAATTTCATTTCGATCATTCTTTGATTACATTTATTTCTATTGCGAGCAAAAAACAATAAAAGAAATTTGCATCGAAACGAATTTATCAGAAAATACTATAATTGATTGTATCAAAACAATTGAAGGTATTCTAAAACTGGAATTTTTGAAAATTGGTCGTGGAAATAGATGAAGTTTATTTGTACACCAGAAAACACCACAGGGGAAGAATTCTAAAAGGTCCAAAATATTGGTGTTTTGGGGTTATTTGTAGAGAAACAAAGGAAATTCAATTATTTTTAATAAATAAAAGGTCGAAAAAAGCTTTTGAAGATTCTATAAAGGATAATGTTTGCCCAGGAACGTGGGTAATTACTGACTGATGGAAGGGGTATATTGACATTATGAATTTTAATTTTCCGCGTAAAGTTATTGCACATAAGTATGAATTTATTTCGTCAATTAACAACACTGTGCATACAAATACCATTGAAAGATTATGGCGAACTTTAAGAAGTAATTTACGCCTAATCTTCAATTAATCAGTGTTGGAAAATAAGTGGTGCTTTTTGAATATAGGCATAATTTGAAAATTAAGCCGGTTTTGGAAAGGTTTAAAAATGTTATTGATTCAATTAAAATTGTTATATCGTTTTAATATTATTTTCTAAAAAATATAAAAATATAAATGTTACGAGCAGAATTCGAACATGCCCCCCCATTACTGAAATATTACCAAAAAGTTTGTTGGCTTAGATTTTGACATTTCTTTCAGTGACATAAGTGTTAGTACAGGAACATTATGTATAAAGATGGATTATATGCTTTGGATAAAGAATTGCACGTAAAATTATTATCCGAGGTATTTCTTAAATCTTTTAAATTGCGTTGAATATGGAATTTTTATAACGAAATCTATCAAAATGTCATTTAGAGTTCCCTTTAATCATAATTCATAAACTAAAAAGCAAAAAAATGGCTAATATGCAACCTGGGCAACTGAATTTTGTTACTTAAAGTGAGGTTTTAAACAAATTTAAATCTTTTAGAGGTCGGAGGCATTCGCACATCTTTAAAATTGTGTGGATACGAAAGAAAACGCATAAAAATATATATACTGTTAAAGGTAGAAGTCATTTTTAATTATAAACTGAAACTAAATGGAATATTTAATATTCACATCTTGCTTATAAAGCCCAAAAAACATTTCAATCTCAACTAATCATTTAAGAAAGGCTATAAAAAGGATAATCAATAAAGGTATCTGTCAACAAGTTTAGCAAGATAAGATACACACAACCAAGTAGAAGGACAAATCAATGTTAACCAACATGAATATGAACGTGGTTAACGACGCGAGGTATTTAGTGGAGTTGAAATCACCTGCACCAGAAGTTTTGACGATAATAGAAATGTAGCTACTCTAAATAATTTAAAGTAATAGACCGGTAATGGAAGGCCCTTTATAAAAAAAATTAAAATTTAATTAAAAAAACAACTTAATAGCTTCTACCAGAAGAAAAAATCTTTCTGACCTAGTTTTTATCTCGTAATTTCTCTCAAACTCGTAAATCTTAATCTTATTCTTAATATCAATAATTCTTGAATTTAAAGTAAGATATTCACGTAAAGTTCGCCATAACCGCTCAATATTGTTGGTGTGAATACTATTATCTTGACTCGAAACAAACTCCAATGAATGATTATTTCTTTTATGATCATAATTAAAACCTTCCAATCCCAAATACCCTCTCCAAAAATCCGAAATTACAATAGCCGGCGTTTCAACACTATTTTGAATAAATTCACATAAAATCGCACCTTTTCTGCGCAATGTAAGTAATAATTTTATTTGTTTTGTTTTTCGGTTTAAAATCCCTACTACCCAAAAACTTTGTCCGCGCAAAATTCTACCCTGGTCGTTTTTTCTTGTAAATAAATGACATTCATCAACTTCGTATTCATCATCGGCAAGCATTTTCGGCAATTCATTCTCTTTAGCCATATTAACCATCACCTCCTTAAATTTACCAATCCATGATTCGATTGTCGATCTGGCTACTCTACATTCCAATACTGCATTATCGTATGTTTCTTTACTGGCATAGGCATACATCATCTTCAAAATTGTTTTTAATTCTAACCTAGACTCGTGAAATATTGTTTCTTTGAAAACTGAAGTAGATTTCCGACATGTTTTTTTGGAACACCGTCTCCTTATATTTACTCCATGATGAGATTTGCCTCTTTCAATATGTGTCTGACCTGTACATACCAAACAGTTTGAACACTCCAAGTTTATCAACCCTAGGTTTGAAAGGTAGGCAATAGTAGATTCCGGCGGTTTAGTTTTCTCGTTCATTATTAACCAATTCATTTTTGGGGTATTTTAATTTTTTTTAAAAGGGCCCCTATTACCGGTTTATTACCTAATTTAGTTATTAAATATGTAAAGCCCGGTTCAATTGTAAGAGTGGATGCTTGGAAAGGATATTAAGAAAATGAAAATTACTGTCGTGTAAACCATTCCATTAGTTTTGTTGATATATTTCATAAAAAGCTATTGAAGAACCCAGAATGGTGTTAAATTATTGGTTCTAACATAAATGCAAATAAAAATATTCACCAAAGAGGCTGTCTGAATTCATATGAGAAAACAAAATAACACTAATTAAATATTTCATTTTTTAAAAGTTTTGTCTGTAAATTTAAACCTGGGGTATTCTCCTGAACATAAATGAAGTTAACAGAGAGTTAGAAATAAGATTTTATGTTATATTAAATAGTAAACATCTTTTTTATTTAAAAATCTTCTAAATAATCATTTATATTTTCATAGAAATTTAAAAACCATCTCTTGAGTAGCTGTCATAAGATGTGTTTTATCTGAATTAAACATATATCCATTGCAAATACCAATCCCGTTTGTTACTCTAATACAATCTATAAGATAATAATATATTAAATCATTCTCTTTTGGTGTTTCATGAACATAAATTGTGTGTTGAGTAGTAGCTGCAAATGATATCATTTCTTTTTTAAATTGATCTTTAAAAATCAATAAAGGAACTTCAACTAAAAACAAATCGGATAATAAAATCAACACTTCAATAACATTTTTATAATTTTCATTAAATTCGATTTTAATTTCTCTTCTATAAAATCCTTTTTTTGGTTCAGAAATCGAGATTTTGAAATATTTTTCAAATTCTTGTAAAAATAAAAAGCCAATTAACATTTCCGGATTAATTATCTTATTATTTTCGGTTTTCATTATATTCTCTTTTATGTAAAATTCTACTGGTTCATATTTAAGTGCATAAAGTTTTTGTTCTTTGTGTTGGAAGTTTATTGAATTTATTTTAATTCTAAACACTATCATTACGGAAATCACGAGTTTGTCATTTTGGTAACCGAAAACATTTTTTGTAATAGTAAAGTTTGTTTTGTTAATTTCTTCTACTTTATAAATCATTTCTGTTTTTGTATATGCTGGTCTATAAAAAAAAGAATGTAAGGATTGTACTACATAATCACCGGTAACTGTTTGTATAGCAGATGATACAGCCTTAGCTACTGTTTGTCCTCCAAATGCGGGCATTCCTGTCTTAGGACCAAGAAAATCATTTCCTTTAAAAACGTTGTCTTCTACTTTTGTGACTTCTATCAATTTCATTGGGGTATAAAAAAAAGAAAAATGTTCTATGCTTAATTTTGTAAAATGAGATGAAACATTATATTTTTGTACAAAAACATTGTTAAATCACATTTTAATAAAAGACTTTTTCGAACATGTTGATCAATAAAGGAAATTTAAATATGAAAAGATTTTTCAATATATGAGCCCAAATATCAAGTTGTATATATAACATCCATTTTAGTAATAATAATCCATGAAAAGAATATCAACGTAAGAAAACCATTTGAAGCTTATTTATAATTAAAAACATTTTAATAATATTTTTTCAAACATTCTTTATATTTAAAAGGAATATACACGGTAAGTCACCGGTATTGGGGGTAGGTTCGAACACAACTTTTTTGATTATTGTTTATTAGATCTTTTTTTTTTTGAAGTTCTATTAAACAATAATCAAAAAAGTTGTGTTCGAACTTGCCACCCCAATACCGGTGACTAACCATATACACAATGGACATAAATAATACGGTGTCGACATTTTTTGTAAAAGATTAGATTAAATCGATAGAGTGGAAATAAAGGAGATTTTGTATTATCTGGAATAAGAATTCGTCTGTGAATACACTGTTTTTTATCATTTGGCATTAGTGTGTTTTCAACTATAAAAATGCACTAAGATCTCGTCTCAAGGAAAATTTCTTGTGTATTAAAAAGTATGGTTCGATCAAATCTAGAACTGTAAAGAACTATTATAATGAAAGAAAATATTAAAAGTAGGGGTTTATCGAGTATTCAAAGGATTAGTATTTACACCCAGAACTTTATTTAAAATCACATATTTATACCATATATTGTCGTATATATACTCATAAACAAGTAGATACTTGTAGTATATTAGATCAAAAGAGATATATATCATACTATTGGTTATTAGGTATGGAAATCACACATAAAACGGTTTGTGTTACCTTTATGTTATCAACGCTCTTATAAAATGATCATTTAATGCTGCAATACAGAAAGTATAGTAATGTCATAAAATAATCCAACACTAAGTTTTTTATTTTAAAATTCTATCGTGATTTCACAACCGAATTAGGGTTTCTGATTAGCGTACGGAAATGTCAATTGTTTTATTAAAAATCCGTTTTTTTTTTGCTACATTTCTTGGATAATTAATTCTGTAACCACACCATAGCACAACGGCTTAATATATAATAACTATCAACGTATATATAAAAAAAGTGATAATAAAGTCATCAAAAAAAATATATATTTTGTTCTGAAAATAATGTTTATAGTTTCTAGAAATAGACGCCACAGAGCTTCTAAGAAGTTTATTCCTATATTTATTAAGACTCAATTCATGTAAATAAATGTAAAGTTTTTGAATTATAAAATAATTCATGTCTTAATAATTTATTTTCTGTTAGAGACAATTTTTTGGTATTAAAATTTGGAGTCGGTTGAATGAATTTTTAAATTTGAGGCAATTATTTTTATTTAATATCCAATAACACAAACAAAAGACTTACAAACAGTCAGATCGGGTAATGAATAATAATAATTGTAAGGATACATAAACCTGTAATAAGCTTTAGTGAAATTAACCCTTAACTTATTATTTAAATTTTGTTTTTTTTGCAATATAAAAATGGTAAATAGTTATTTTCTATTTGAGCAAATCGTAAATTGTAAATAAAAAAGATTATTTAACAGAAAGCTGGAACATAGGATAATATCATCATATACAATTTTTATAAATACGCTATAAATAAAAATATGGGGGAGTGCCCGGTTAGGGTGAAATGGATCGAATCACGGAAAAGCCCACTTTTTAAATAAAAACATATTGCATTAGAATTTATTCAAATTTCTCATTTCGAATACATGCTTTTTGAACTTCAATTTAAATATGAATTCAACAAAAATCAAACTCAAATCACTTTTACTTATTATAAATCTTGCTCTAAATTTACGCTTGTAGACACTTCATCTATTTTCTATGGCTTGAGTATTTGCGCCTGACAACGGATTTACGAAATTTTTACTATGATGGACAGTCATGTGTATAAAACCCAATTCCTTCAAATCTACGTAACCTTTCCAACAATCTGTGGATCAAGTCTATTTTTTTCCCCAAAAAAAATTAAAAAAATAAAATATGTTCATAGCCATGACACCAGGTGAGTTTGAACAGCAAGTTATAAGATCAAATGATGAAGGACTTATTGCGTTTTGTTTTCAACATCATTTCTTGCTCAACGAACAAGTTTGTGGTAAGTGTAATACGCCCCTTAAATTGGTTTCTTATCAAAGAAATATTGATAAAAAAGCTTGTCGATGTTATACACCATCATGTATTAATTATCTTAAATATTTTTCTTGCGGAAAGGATCTTTTTTCTTTGATTTAAAAGTTGATATTCGAATTATTTTAAGAATAGTTTGCAAATTCACAACAAAAACGCCAGAATATTGCATAAAAATTGGAATAAATTTGGATGATGTAACTGTGGAAAAAGTTTTAAAAAAATTAAAAAACAAAATTTCAAGTCCTGGTTTTCACAAGGAATAAACTCGGTGGCCCTGGATGCATTGTACAAATTGACGAAACAATGTTGAATTATAAGTGTAAAAGCCACCGAGGACGTTCTCCTGCCAAAAGCCAAGACGCGTTGGTTATGGCAGAAATTGTGAACAATGTTGTTTCACGGATTTATGCAACTGTTATTCCTAATAAGAAACAAAATACTTTGATTCCGATAATTTGCTCACAAGTCACAGCAAACACTATCATATGGACAGATGAACATCGTTCATATTGCAATTTATCTTCATATTCTTATGTGCACGATAGCGTTACGCACAAACATAGGTTTATTAATAAAAATGGAACTGATACTCAAGCAGTTGAATCCATTAATAATCGCATTAAATACGAAATCAAGTTAAGAAAAGGCGTTTCGACAATAAAAAGGAATGCCTTTTTAAAAGAATTTTGTTTTAAGTTTAATAATAGAAAAAATTTATTTCAAGCTGTTTTGGATTTAATTAAAATAAATTATTTTTTTTTAATATTTTTTTTTAAACAAGTCTATTTTTTTCCCCAAGTGGGGAAAAAAATAGACTTGATCCAAAATTTCTCTACAAAACATGTTTCCCATTTCAATATCGACACCACCTATCATCCAAGGCGATCTAACAACTCTGCCAACATTAAATTCCTACTTTGAAAATTTGGCTCCAACTATATAGAGCACACATACAACCCCCCTATTTTTTGTTGCGTAATTTTTCGCATAATATAAACTGATTGCAAGCTTAAAATTTTATATAAATTACCAATAGTATCCCTAGATAATGTCCCTATTTCATACATCGTTTTATTCTGTGTTAAATTTAAACACCGGAAATAAATTAAATCAATTACTTTACATAATTCCAACTTAACATTGAAAAGTATAGGGATCAGATCCGGAATCCCCCCCCCCCCACGGCTTTAAGGTATTTAATCCCCTACCAGGAAATAATATTTTATTTTATTTGATTTTATTTTAATAATTAAATAATAAAAAATAAATAAATAAAAAACAAATAAACAAATAAATAAAAAGAATATAATTTAGACTTTAAAATATCGGTGAAGTAATAAAGACTCTTTTTAAAGCAATTTCTACAGAAGTTTATAGAATAAAAAAAGCATGGATATTCTATTCAATATTTTCATTTGATTTTACACATATATTAATATATACAAATCTTAAAAAATGAATAAATCAAACGTAATAATTTTTAATCAATTCAATTAGATTCTCCCAGTTTTTATGGTGACAATTATCCCTCCACATCCATTCCAATAGATATTCCTTAATCAAAACACCAGGAATCCCTTTCGTTCTTTTTACCCTGTATTTTGCTTTTGCCCAATAGCTTTCAATTGTTTAGGTATTTACAGAGTTTATTGGATCAACAAAATACAAACTATGATTAATAGTTTGGTGATCACATACCAGGGTGTGGATGTTTCGATAAGCTCTCCACTCATCACTGTAGATAATGGTACCCGCTCTACAAACGTTGGAAATAAAGGGAAGAAGCGATGCTGCAGATTGATCCCCACTAATTCCAAATAAACCCTCGATGGTTTATAAGAGGTATCAGATATACCAAAAACACAGAGCTCATTACTAGCAGCCCTACTCCTATGGTTTTTAGATTTGTGTCTAAATAGACTTTCGTCTATTTGACAAACGATTCCGGGACTGCCAAGTTGAATTGGGAAGCTATTGAAATAGTGTGCGCATAACATATGCATCTTTTGAAAAAACCTAATCAAAGCTGTTTTCCAATAACTATTTCCCCAATTATCGAGGCTTTAGTATTCTCCTTTCCCATTTAAACAATAGGAGGAGACGTTTATTGAAGGACAATTTGAAATTTACAAAAAATGTCCCCATCCTTATTGAGAAATATCTTTTGTAGTTCCGACATTCTCTATTCATGCATCGGAATGCAGTTTTATCAAATACTTTGTTATATTTAACATAACACATTTGATTTCTGCACAGATGACAGGGTTTAAACCTCGGCATCAGCCTATTCCAATTAAATAGTCTAGTGCGTCATCAGTACTTCCATTTATAATGGATGATAACACGATTTCATAAAAATTATTTGATATGGGCTTCTTTTTTATTTAATAATAAAGTAATATCTTAAAAACTTTTAAAAATATTTTAATTTAAACCTTTTATTAGCTTAGTTAATAAGTAAATAATATTAGAAAAATATAATTTTTATTTTATGTTCATTTTTTGGTAGACCTCCTATATATGGACCCCCATACACACGAGTTCGACTCTCGGTGTATTTTTTTTTATAAAAAATTAAATTAAGTCGTAAAATAAGTCATTATTTATAAATTTTCAAGACAAGACTTAAAAGAAGATATGTATAATTTTAAAGTAAACCCCATTATTTAACAAATTTCAATACTAACCAAAAGATTAAAAATTAAGTTTATTGCATGGATCAACTAAATTTTCCATTATTACTTTAAACACCTCATTCTCGTAATTCTTCTTGAACAAAAACTCTGCGAAAATAAGTGTTATATCATTAACCTTAAACAAATACCTCGCCCTAATTTTCTTCTTAAAAACACCCCACGAATTCTCGATTAGTTGGATATTAGCTCCAGTGCTAGGATTAATGAAATGCTCGGAGTGGTTTACAGTCAAATGTATATATCCTAGAATCTATAAATTGACGTACCCGACCCAACAATCTGTATATATTGTTGTGCCAATTTCAACATGCTCTAAAATTACCTGACTTAATGTAGCTGCATTTCTATACAAAACTTCGACAAAAAAGGTTTCTCTTGTCGTTAAATCAATTCCACCCACCACCCAAATCACTCGAACTTTTCTCCCTACATGATACTTTCTTTTAGAAAATAAACTTTCGTCTATTTCTACAATGTGCCTCGTACCCCCAATTTTCTTATTTCCAAAAGTTTCAACCATAATTACAAAAGCCAATTTTTTCAATTTAGTATACCAAGCATTGGTTGTATTATGGCTTGTTGTTGACACCTCGTGTCTTACACGAATTTGTAACATATCAACACTCCAGAAATACACTAAATCAATCAATTCAAGGAATGATTTTTTGCAATTGTAAAAGATTGTTCCATATAGAATTGAAACAGCAGAACCACAACGATTGCATTTCCATTTATAAACATCATTTGCAAACGCTAAACGCATGATATGGACTGGGCACTTGCTACAAAATCGTTCTGTTACAATGTATTATGTGTTTAAAAGCCAGTGGATTGTGGTTTCGTAAGTCTTAGTGAGTTCGCCGAGTTTTCTGTGATTCATGTTTAATTTTTTTTTCAATTATTATCATTATAAATTTTTTATAAAAAAAAAACTACACCGAGAGTCGAACTCGTGGGTATGGGGTGACATATATGGGAGGTCTACCCATTTTTTTATAAAAATTAAAGATTCCCATCAAGATTCGAATTCAGAGGCTCTTAAATAAACCTCAACCAAATTTTTGCAAAAATTTGCATTTAACCGCCCTAGTGATAATAATTATACAAACAAAAAACATTGAGCTAGAAAAAACAAAAAAATATGAACTGCTAGTTAAAGAACTAGAAAGAAGATTCGCAAGCAAAGTATTAATAATATTATTTGTAATAATGTGGGATGGAATAGTCGCACGAATGAGTAAAATATACAAGGAAAAATATTGGAATGGATGAAATATTGTTCATATATATTCAAAAAATCGCGCTAGAGAAAATATTTAAAAGGTAATTTTTGGAGGAATAAAGGGTAGATGCTCTCAAATGTAATTAATAAAGAGAAATTACTGGCCGTCGCTCAAGCAGAAATGAAAGAAAGATGAAATAAGACAAAATACAACATAAAACCCACTACTATTACTTTAGGTAGTATTAAGAAAGAAATCTAAACATAATATGTCAATAAATGGTTTCTTGTTAAATGCATGAGCCTTTAATATCCTAAAAAAACACACAAAGAAAATAAATATGGTTGAGGATTAAGCTATTGGATTTAAAAACGAATATGAGAGTTCTATCCATATGTTGTCTACGAGCAACTAAATGCTTCTTCAAATCAATAATAATATACATAAACATTTCAATCGCAGACATCCTATGAATTGATAATCAAACCATAAGCTCGAGTTAAATAATACTGACTCGATGGTTAAATACCTAGGAATTGTGCGGCTAAACGACCGAAACTTGATAAATATAAGAAATAGATATAAAAATATAGGAATTTTAGACGGAAGTGTAGTCCTTGTTCAATTTTTGGCTATAAAAGTAAAATTAAAAAAAAATTAACCTTTCTTTTTGTAAAATAAAAAAAAAAAGTGGAAGAAATATAAGTAAAGAATAAAGGAAAACAGAGTAAGTTCCTACTTATCACCCACTAGTTCGACCCCAATATTTTCTATTTTACAAATAATGAAAAATTAAATAAAAAAAGTTATCGAAAACAAATTTATTTTAAATTATAGCATCATAATATTTAACTTCACTCATTATTTTTTCTTTTTAAACATTATTCACTAAAATATAAAAAAAATAACAACGATTTTGAATGTTTCGTCTTTTTAACGATTTTTTTACAATTGACCAGGTTGACTCGATTTGTTGCGTATTGGCACATGTATCTGGATTAACGAAATTTTCACCGTGATTCAAGGTAAATGAGCGTAATCTTTAAATGATAGTTGGTTATAGGCAGATCATTCATCTGTTATTATAATATAGCCTAATTCAAGATAATTTCTTATTATGTCGTTTAAAGATGTTTTTTTCGATATAAAGTCTCTACAAAATAAAAATTTATTGGCTTTATAGCGAATATCGCCAACGATCCTTTTCTTGGGTACACCCGACAAATATTATATTGACTTTTAAAAAAAATAATCACCAATTTGAACGTATAGGCCCTGTCCTTCAATTTTCCCATTTGTTTGATGTTTTAAAGTTGAATATGAAAATTCTTGTAGCTTTTATACTACAAGAAAACCGTTTTATTTGTTGCCGTACTCAATTTCATGATTCACCTGTTTTTGAAGTAAATCTAAACACCAAAAGTATATAATGTGTAAAACACGCAACAATAAAATTTTACATACGAATAAAATACTTCCTGTGAATATCAAACTTTTATTTCGGCATTTGTGACATCTGAAAACTGTATTCGTTGCTTTTGTTCCGATTTTCATCTCGGGCATTGTTTGTTCCAAAGATGTAATTTTTATCAACCAAATATTGTGTTGACGATTCTTATGTTGCTGTAAAAGAAACAAATTGTCTGGGTTGTAACATGGGTAGATAGATATCTTTAAATTTTTCATTGTTTTTAATATAAAAAATGTTGGGATCAAACTCGGGGGTGATAAGTAGGAACCAACCATTGTTTTTTTCTCTGCGAAGCAACAAAAGGATTTATATAATACTGCTCAAATTGTAGAAAACACCTAAAAATGGAAGACTACATTGATTGCATTATTTTTTATAAAAACAAATAGTGAGTAATTTTAGAAAACCCGTGGGACTTATTTCGGCGATACAAAATAAAATTAAAGAAATATTTGTCAGTAACAACATGTTTGTATTAAAGATTGTTTAATACAAGAAGAAAGTACTTGTAATTTTGTGAACAAGAATAAAGATAAAAATTTTAATACTTTTTTCTTGAATGTATTCATATTATTCTTATAGAGGTTGGTTTTGTTTTAGATTATTTTTTTATAAAATTGTATTTTTGTATGTGTCTAAAACTATAAAATATGTGATCTCTTTCGATCGAAAAAGAGAATTTTATATAAAATTATATTTTGAAAAGGAATGTTGTGATAAATGAAATAGTATTTTGACTAAATTAAGTGTCATTGTCATGCAATATAAAAGAATTATATTGAAAACAACCTAATTATGAATGAAACCGAACATGAAATACAAGAAACATGTAAAAAGACCATAGGGAATTTAAACATTACTTTCATGAAATATTATTTTATAGATATTGCTTCAATAGAACCTTGGTCTATCAACTTTATAGATTTTGATCATAAATTTCATGGTATTTTATTCGATCGTTTAGGATTGGAAGATGTTGAACTCCTCCTTAGAAAGTTAAAGGAATATAACAACTTCATAGTAAAAACTTCTATTTACAAGAAACCTGTAATTTATACAAATGCCTTTAATGTAAAAATAAATGGTAATCCATATTTATCCTTTTTGAGGAAAGCCCAGGGTTTTTTTAATGAAAAATATTTGATTATAACACCCTTCAAAGTTATTTTTGACGATCATAAGATTTCTTTAAGTGAATTTTATAATGATAGACCATTAAACCAACAGTTTTTAGGGACAGTGTTGATTCTGTACTCATATAACGAAGAGCGCGGAATAGTTAAAATTAAAAGTAAATTGAATTATATGAAATTCAAATTTTCACAAAACACACTTGTTGTGTTTTCTTATTGCAATATGATTGAAGAATTAGTTTTTACAGGCAGTTTTGCCATTTTAGTTTTGAATGTTTTTAAAAATAATACCCCCAAAAGAAACGTTATATTAAACAATAATTATGAAGGACCATCTCTTATTCAACATCCAAAGTAGATTTTTATTTAAACATCAAACAATGTCTTTTGTTAAAAAATGATTCACCACAAAAATTGGCGTACTGGGTTCAATTTAAATTGTCAGATGAATATTTACGAGATATGAATTTAAAGAACCCCAAACATTTAATAGGAACAGACAGACTGTTTTATAAATTTTCAACTTATTACAAAATGTCGATGTGTTTCGTATGTTGTGACATTCCCGACTTGTATTTTCATAAAATTCCTTATAAAAAGATATCCAAAAATTTGGTCACTTCTGTTAAAGAAAGAGGAGAAAATATAACGAACTTATTGTTTTTAAACAAACAAAAAGTGTCAAACTTGTTTGCGCTGGGAGAATTCTACATTAAAGAAATAAAACAAACAAACATTTATAAAGAAAATGGTGTAATTATTGATAAAAAGATAGATTATTTGGTTGTTAAAAGATTGGGATATTTAATATTGATCTTAGATTAAATGATTGTTAAATAAAAATGTTTTATTTATTTATTTATTTTATTGAATTAATTTGAAATGGGAAATGTAACAACAAAACCAGAACAATACGCAGACAATGAACGAAATTTTAGTCATTTTTCTCCTAAATAAATAAACAATTGGTCTAGTTCTTCAGTGCAAGCTTCCCTAAAAAGAAAATATCTTTAAATGAGTTAGATTACAAATATTTTTTCCTTTTGGAAATCCAAAGAAATTTGCAAAGTTACTTTTCAAAACAATAAACATTTCAGGAACCGAAGAAATCGATTTCTATGAACTTTTAATTGCAGTTTTGGATCCAATTTCGAGATGGATATTTAGATCTACACAAGTGCCATAGTGATGGAGTAGTCTCTAAAAGCGAGATGATTTATGCAGCACAATCGCTGTTTGAAATGGTAAGTGTCTCTCTTGACATTTCGTTGAATTCCAAAGAGATTATTGAACAGATATTTTCTGAATTTGAGTGGATTTCTTAATTTTGATGATTTTAGATCCCTGGTTTTAAAAAATTCTGAGAGTTTTAAACTTTTGTCAATATTTCCTAGCGAATAAAAGGCGGAGCCACAATTTTATTTTAAAAAAACCAAATAAGTTTTTTTTCCCCTAGACATGAAGAATAAGCTTTTAATAAAAAATATACCAGAAAGAAATATTAAAGAAGTAA
Source organism: Tipula helvola (assembly GCA_963556165.1). Taxonomy (NCBI): domain Eukaryota; kingdom Metazoa; phylum Arthropoda; class Insecta; order Diptera; family Tipulidae; genus Tipula; species Tipula helvola. Next base: position 39,943 of record CAUVYM010000043.1, read on the forward strand.
AAAGAAGACTGACCTCTTTAATTGGTCGATACGTTAAAGATTTTGATTGTAAAATTAAGAAGTATTATAAATTAGCAGGAAGAGCCTTTGTCACTTTTAAAAATGAAAATGATTGTTTACTTTTAAAAAATAAACTAGAAGGAATGCTATTTTTTAACAAGGAATTAGAAATAGAGTTCATAATTAAAAGTGAATTTAGAGAAACATCTACTCTTGTAATAAAGATCTTAGGATTAGGAAAAGAGGACATCGAGAATAAATTAAAAGAGATTGAAATTAAAGGAATAAGATTTATTTCAATTAAAAACGTTGCTTTTATTGATTTTAAAACAGTTGAGGATTGTAAATTCTTTTATGAAAAAAATAAAGGAAAATTAAAAATACATGAAAAAGAATTTAAATTGGAATGTTTATAATAAATTTTACATACAAAACATTCTAACCATGTAAAAATATTCTAACCATATATCTTTTATAACGTATTAAAGTAAAATCTAATTGAGTAAGAAAGGTTAAATATATATTAGAAGGTATTATTGTGAAAGAAACATTTAATTTAAATCTAGGAAATATTGATAAATACAAAATAAATATTACTATAAAAATGAAGTTTAAAATCCTTTTAACACTTCAAAACGATACAAATATAAAAAATTGCGAGGTCTTTCTTTTCTAAAATTATAATTAAAATGATATAAAATATAGATCTATTATATGTAATTTTTATATAGGGTTTAATTAGCGTAATTGTATAAATAAATGTAATTTTTATATAGGGTTTAATTAGCGTAATTGTATAAATAAATGTAATTTTTATATAGGATTTAATTAGCACAATTATATAAATAATTATTTTATTACATTTATGTTCCATTCTATAAAAATTTATAAAATAAAAAAAAATATATTTATAGCTTTATTCGATTGTAATAATATGTAATCTAAAAGGCATTTTTATTTTATAATAATATTTATAAAATAGTGATTTTCTAGAAAAAATAGATTTTATTGTTATTTATTATATCTATTTATTTTATATTTCTGTAATAATATAATATATCTATATATACCCTGACATGGTTGTAGAGTAGTGAGATCTACTCGAACAAATATGGACAATCAGACAAAGTCTAGATATGAGTCAAATTGGTAGAATATATAAAGTTCTAATTCTAATTTGTACTTAGGTGCAAAATGAATGTAGTTTCTTTGAACAATCAATCTAAATATTAAATTATTTTAAATTAGCAACAGTTTGATTCTGGCTGATATATGCGTTATCTTCTAAGATTTAGCCATGCAAGGTTTCGAAGCTTTATGTGGAGGACCGGACAGCTCAGTAAAACAGTTATAAGTTTACTCTTGTGAGAGTCGGATAACCATGGTAAGCTATGGCTAAAACGACTAGTGATACTATTGAAGGAGATCGTAGTATTATGTATCAAGATTAAGTTTCTGGCCTATCAGCTATTTGAAAGTAAGGTAAGGGCTTACTTTGGCAATAACGGGTACGGGTTTTGAGAGAAAGATACCGGAGAGGAAGCCTGAGAAACAGCTTTCACGTCCAAGGGTGGCAGCAGGCACGAAAATTACCCAATCCCTGTAGGGGGAGGTAGTTAGGAAGCTTGAAATTTTTTTTAGTTTCCCTACGATAAAAGTGTAGGGGGAAACTGGAGGGCAAGTCTGGTGCCAGCAGCCGCGGTAATTCCAGCTCCAGTAATGCATGTACCATGTTGCGGTTAAAAAGCTCGTAGTCTGCTTTTCACAGTTTCTGTGATTGAGTGGTGATTAAAACAGGGTTCTCAAAGCATTCTGATTTAGCACCACACTAGAAGAGATAGGAACAGAGGAAGGCAATAGTATTCAACAGTTAGAGGTGAAAATTGATGACCTGTTGAGGACTTTCAGAAGCGAAAGCGATTGCCTAGGATGAATCCGTTGATAAAGAGCTTAAGCTGGAGGATCGAAGATGATTAGAGACCGTTGTAGTTCCAGCAGTAAACTATGCCGACTAGACCTTGTAGTAAGTTGCAGGGTGTTAGAGAAATTAAGAGTCTTTAGGCTCCGGGGATAGTACGCCTGCAAAGGTGAAACTTAAAGAAATTGACGGAAGGACACCACAAGGAGTGGAACGTGCGGCTTTATTTGATTCAACCCGGGTAAACTTACCAGGACCGAACGCATATAAGATTGTCTATTTGAGAAGATATACAAGATTATGCGGTAAGTGGTGCATGGCCGTTTTCAACACGTGGAGTGATCTGTCAGGTTAATTCCTTTAACGCGTGAGGTCATAATTACAATTCATTTTGTAAGACGGATGACGGCAAGTCATAGGAAGTGTGACTATAACAGGTCAGTGATGCCCTTAGATGTTCTGGGCTGCACGCGCGTTACAATCTGTGATCTAAACTATTTGTTGAGAAACATATATTAAAATCACAGTTAGCAGGGATAAGGTTCTGTAAACAACCTTTGAACATGGAATTCCTAGTAATTGTAAGTCATTAAGTTACGATGAATGCGTCCCTGTTCTTTGTACACACCGCCCGTCGCTATCTAAGATGAAAATCTAGATGAAATTATTTTATTCAGAGTAATTGAGTCTGGATTTTTAAATAAGATATAAGTCGTAACAAGGTTTCTGTAGAAGAATCTGCAGAAGGATCATTAACATATTTTATTTTTTTGTAGTTTTTGTTCCGATTCGTTGGATCTAAAAACTATTTTTGTGTAATTAAAAATACTGATAAGGGATCTCTTGGGTTCTGTATCGATGAAGAATGCATAAGCTTGCATTAAGCAACATGACTTTAACAAGCGATTGTTGATTTTCGAATTTAAGAATATTTCTTAGGTTACTCCGCGAACTTAAGCATATCATTAACGGAAGGAAAAGAAACTAACAAGGATTTCCTTAGTAGCGGCGAGTGAACAGGAAAGAGCTCTAATGGTAAACTGATTCAGTTCAGTGTTGTAATGTAATATTGTCGAATTAGTTGGAAAACTAATACCAGAGAGGGTGATAGTCCCATTTGTAACATAATATTAATGAGTACCTTTGCTTGGTAATGCAAGGGGATGGTGGTAGAGATCATCAAAGGCTAAATATAACAGAACACCGATAGTAAATAAGTACCGCGAGGGAAAGATAAATAGTATCCCGAAAGGGAAGCGAAAGAAGTGAAATTATCAGTACGGAAGCCAATTTATTGGACCCGTCTTGAAACACGGACCAAGGAGTGCATGTATATATTGAATTGAATGGTGGTATACCATGAGGTGTAAAGAAATTTAAGTAAATATATGCATGCGACCCGAAAGATAGTGAACTATACCTGGACTAGATGAAGTCAGAAGAAATTCTGATGGAGGTCTTAAGCCGTTCTGACGTTCAATTCGATGGCGTGATCTGGGTATAGGGGCGAAAGACCAATCGAACTATCTAGTAGCTGGTTCCCTTCGAAATGTCTCTCAGGACAGCAGATTCTTTTTAGATTTACCCTGTAAAGAAATGTTTAGGTGATCTGGTGGATTCGTTCCGTCAACACATTCACAAACTCTGAAAGGGTAATTAGTTCTAGCTTTGTTGTAGAACTTATAATTATAAGGATCTAGTGGGCTGATTCTAGTAAGTAGGATTGGCGAAGAGGGATGAACCTTTTGTTAAGTTAAAGAGCCTAAACTAGGCGCAAGGAAACCATTAAAGAGGTAGTTGAATATAGACAGTAGGACAGTGGCCATAGAAGTCGGCATCTGCTAAGAAGTGTGTTACAACTTACCTACCGAATTCAGCTGTTCTGAAAATGGATGGTGCTAGAGCCTAGTTCTGATACTTAACTGTCTAACAAGACAAGTAGAAGGGCGTGTTGAAATTGCAGAAGTAACAAATTGATTTGTTATGGAGATATCAACAGTGCAGATC
>CAUVYM010000044.1:0-35840 GCA_963556165.1 Tipula helvola
CTTGTAGCAGGCTTATCAGAATGTACCGTTTAAACAGCTAATTGTGTAGCATGAGCCATGCAAATAAACACGAGAGCCTGTATTGGAATTAGGAGTGAGAAAATGTATCTGATTGTAAAATATTTGTGCTTTAAACATTTTTTTAAATTTAATTTGTTATTTAAAGTTATTAGTCCTTTTTCCTCAAACTTGCAATCCATTTTCCAATTACCAAACAATAGATCTAGCCTTCAGTTTGCTTATCAAGCTGGCAAATCAACTGTGATGGCTCTTAGTGGTCTAGTCACGAAGATTGAAAGAGCGGTGGCTTTTAAGGAAATTGCCCTGTGTGCCTTTGTGGACATTGAGGGGGCATTTGACAATACCTCCTATGGTTCAATAGAGAGGGCAGCCATGGAGAAGGGGGTTCCGCAGTCTACAACAAGGTGGATCCGCTCCATGCTGAAATATCGCGATATTACAGCCACATTAGGTGGCGAGTCAGTAACCATCAGGGCCGTAAAGGGCTGTCCCCAAGGAGGTGTACTGTCTCCTCTTTTATGGTCATTGGTTATTGATAGACTACTGGTCCTCCTGAATAGCCATGGGTTTGATGTCCAGGGCTATGCGGATGACGTGGCTATCGTGATTAGAGGCAGGTTTGATGAGATCATCTCTGATCTCATGCAAAATGCACTCAACTTGATATGGCAGTGGTGTGACAAGGAAGGACTTAGTGTCAATCCAAACAAAACTGTCATTGTCCCTTTTACGAGGAGGAGAAAGCTCTCGCTTGTAGCTCCCTCGTTAAACGGTACTATTGTTGCCTTTTCCAAAGAGGTTAAATATCTAGGAGTTATCCTGGATCATAAACTGAACTGGGAACAACATATACAAAGAATTCAAAATAGAGCCACAAAGGCTTTTTGGGCCTGTCAGAGACTCTATGGACGTACTTGGGGACTACAACCAAAAATGATCTACTGGTCATTTCTAACAATTATTAGGCCTATGATCACTTACGCATCGCTAGTGTGGTGGCCTAAAACTCAACAAAGGACAGCGCAAACTTTATTAAATAAGGTTCAGCGTATGGCCTGCATTGGGGTTACGGGCTCAATGAAAACATGTCCGACCGCAGCAATGGAGACACTCCTAGGACTAACTCCATTGCATCTGCATATAAAAAAGGATGCTGCTACTATGGCCCTTAAGATGCAGGCGGAGGGTAACATCAAACCAGGCAATATGGTGGGCCATCTGGAGATCCTTAAGGAGTTTCAGACAGATCCCACTATAGGAATGCCTTCCGACTGTATGCCAGCCAAACTGAATTTCCACAAACCCTTTTGTGTTAGATTACCTGACCGGGAGGAGTGGAGTACCGGGGGACCATCCTTTGAGCGAGGGTCATTGGTGTGGTTTACAGATGGATCAAAAACGGAAGATGGGGCGGGGGTAGGAATACATGGGAGTGGAGTATCACTCTCGAAGTCCTTGGGTACCAATGCAACCGTCTTTCAAGCAGAAGTGCATGCTATAGAACTTTGTGCTAGGATAGGCATATCTAAAGGCCTAAACGACGCAAAGGCTTATATCGTATCAGACAGCCAATCGGCCTTAAAGGCTCTTAGGTCTTTTACCATTGAGTCAAGGCTGGTATGGGATTGTCTGAAGGTTATTAAATTGCTGGCTAGCTCAAATAAGGTAACACTTGTTTGGGTGGCAGGTCACACTGGAATTGTGGGAAACGAGGCAGCTGATGTCCTCGCCCGCGAGGGATCTGCCTTTCCATTAATTGGACCAGAGCCCTTCTGCGGCGTCTCTAAGGGGCACCTTAGGGCAGCAGTAAAACTCTGGGAGGATGTGCAAAAGTCCTCTTACTGGCGCGGAATTCCAGGTTTGCGACAGGCGAAGGAATTTATTTCACCTTCGTCGGCCAGGGCCAAGGAATGTCTTGTACTTAGGAAACCTGAGTTGAGGCTGCTTACCGGCTTCCTCACAGGTCACATCCCATTAAGGTATCACCTAAAGAAAATGGGCCTAAGTTCGACGGATAGATGTCGCTTCTGTGACATGGAAGCGGAATCAGCGGAACATGTTCTGTGCCATTGCCCAGCCATTTTCTGCAAAAGGTTACAGCATCTAGGAGGGAGAGTAATGAGCCCGGATGGTATGCATCATATACCGGCCGGCAGTATTGTCAGGTTCATTAAGAGCCTGAATATTGACTGGACGGCTCATTAAGTAGGGTCCATGCACAAAAGATATTTTAGGTTGCAGTGCGGGGTGGCTTGAACGCCCACATGGCCCTCAACTAATAATAATAATAATAATAATAGCCTTCGGGTATAAATGTAAGAATTACATAAATTAATCGATGTTAATGGATGGAAGGTGTTTGGTATGGCAGAATTAATAGAAACTAGCTCTTTATGAAACGTTTGAATATATGGACTGAAAAGGTGACCGAATATTATCGTTCTGTTATACTCAAACTCAACAATACAAAACATAAAAATTAAATATCAAAAAAAACGTTTGGAGAAGCCCGAATATTGCTAAACATAAACGATTTGTTAGGCCTCATTGTAATATTTTTACCGAATCGTACATTTTTCATCCCAATTTTCACTAAGACTGTTTCCGAAACCTGTCATAAATACTTTTATGGTGGGTTCAGCGAGAAAAATTTGCTAGCTCGTGATCACGAATTATTGAAATTTCATCAGTTTTTTTACCCCCTCCAATTTTTGGTTTACTTTTTTAAAAGAGCAACCATAAGAAAAAGTAAACAAAAAATTGGAGGGGGTAAAAAAGTTGACGAAATTTCAATAATTCGTGATCACGAGCTAGCAAATTTTTCTCGCTGAATCCACCATTAAGTATATTTTTGTGCATTTATTTGCACACTTAGCAACTACTCTTGAGAATACAACATTAACAAAATATACCATGCAAAATTTTACAGCAAAGTGATTATTACAGCGAGAATACAACTTTCACAAAATATGTCATGGAAAATTTTACGAAAAAAGTGATTATTACAGCAATTATTTAGATTGCCATGCAAAATACGTACAACAACACGTTAGTTGCTTTCCAATCGACCAACCGCAAGCACCCGCTAGTGAACCGCTAGTAGAATGGTTTTTGTCTTCGCTAAATTTCTATAGATAATTTAGCGAAGATAAAAACCATTCTACTAGCGGTTCACTAGCGGGTGCTTCCGGTTGGTCGATTGGAAAGCAACTATTATTACAGCGGTAATATTACGATTTTCACCATAGCAACGCGATAATTTTACGAATTTTACCATAGCAACATGAAAATGCCAATTATCTCTAAAGGCCCCTATGTGATATGTAGTGAAAATTGGGCCCCTCGTTTTTGTACTTTCGCATGAAGATAGAGCCTTGAAATTGAAATATATGTTTAATCACATCTTTCGAAACCTGTCTGCAAAATATGAGCGGCAGCCTTTTCTTCGTTTTCCAGAAACTGAATTTTTACTAGACCAATTTTTACATGTGTAAGCATAGGAAAGCATAGAACAATGGCATTTTACATATGTTCGCATTGAGATACAATTTTGATTTTTCACATATATGTTATATAAGAATCGTAGAACAACATACTAAAAATTCTCTAGCAGCCCCTTCTTTGTTCGCATACAATTGGACTAAAAAAATTATTTGTATGCAAGAGATGTCAGATACACATTACACATTACTCTCAATCTCAATCAGTACAATTTGGTTCATAACTTTTATGTTTATATAACAATCACATATATAACAGACTATACAACTCATTGGAAAATAGACCAATCAGATAGTTCAATTTAACACAACTAGTGGTGTTTCGGCCACAAACAAGTAAATCATATTATGTTATAATCATATCATCCATGAATATAAACAAACAATTAATATTTTTGACATTTCGCAAAAATGAGTTTATTTGGTGCAGTTTTTATTTGGTTGTGTAATATATTTGGTTGATTCGTTGTATAGTCTTAACGTATACAACTCTAGCTTCGAAAATCATCTGAATATACAGTTGCGGGCTCGATGTGTTACCTAGGAAACACATCTCGTCCTCTTAACTGTATATTAGATTATTTTCGAACCTCTTGTTGTATAACTACTGTTGTATAAATCGTATTTCAAGTCTTGTTTTGAGTAATATAACTTGTGTGTAACATAATCTTTAATACTTTTACAATTCGTTAACTTGTGTGTTCATCATCATTAGAACTGTTTGACTTAACACTAATGGGTCCAGAAGGTAAAATGTACTTTTTATATTTATTTTGCATGTAATCTCATAAAATTGTTTATTGTAGTTGAACGATCTCATATTCTCTGTCGCATATGTAAGTCACGCATATTGAAATGGCGAGGAGTTTGCACTTTAGGAGCACCTTCTTTATGGATAAATGTTACTACATACTCAAAAAGCGTAGGAAAGTCATATAATCCAAATAGTTATGCCTGTTTGAAGTGTCATTCAAGATTAAAGTTCAAAAGATATCACTTACTGCCTGGTAATACAGCTGAGGGTAATACTGTGGACAATAATTTGCATAATTATGAAATGGATATAACTCCTGATAGTTCTTGTTGCACTACATCTTCAGAGATTGATTTCCAGGCTTCAACCATGAATAGTACAACTTCATTTTCGACATTAGAAAACACAAGTACTGAATCTCAATCTGAATTTACATCTGAATTTCTCAGTAGTCAAGCTTCTGTAACGTCAAGCAAAGTTTCTTCTGTTCCAAGAAATGGAATTATAGTCAATCTTCCTAGCTGCTCTGGTACACAGAGAATCGATATGTGGAAAAGAAAGAAAATTGTTATTCCAATGAGCAATAGATGCTGTCGCTCACATTTTGACAAAAATGGCTTGTTTAATAAGAAGACTTTAGAATCATTAGTTGCAACTAAAGAAACAATAGTATTGTCCGCTGAACATATTACAGCCACATTAGGTGGCGAGTCAGTAACCATCAGGGCCGTAAAGGGCTGTCCCCAAGGAGGTGTACTATCTCCTCTTTTATGGTCATTGGTTAATGATAGACTGCTGATCCTCCTGAATAGCCATGGGTTTGATGTCCAGGGCTATGCGGATGACGTGGCTATCGTGATTAGAGGCAGGTTTGATGAGATCATCTCTGATCTCATGCAAAATGCACTCAACTTGATATGGCAGTGGTGTGACAAGGAAGGACTTAGTGTCAATCCAAACAAAACTGTCATTGTCCCTTTTACGAGGAGGAGAAAGCTCTCGCTTGTAGCTCCCTCGTTAAACGGTACTATTGTTGCCTTTTCCAAAGAGGTTAAATATATAGGGGTTATCCTGGATCATAAACTGAACTGGGAACAACATATACAAAAAATTCAAAATAGAGCCACAAAGGCTTTTTGGGCCTGTCAGAGACTCTATGGACGTATTTGGGGACTACAACCAAAAATGATCTACTGGTCATTTCTAACAATTATTAGGCCTATGATCACTTACGCATCGCTAGTGTGGTGGCCTAAAACTCAACAAAGGACAGCGCAAACTTTATTGAATAAGGTTCAGCGTATGGCCTGCATTGGGGTTACGGGCTCAATGAAAACATGTCCGACCGCAGCAATGGAGACACTCCTAGGACTAACTCCATTGCATCTGCATGTAAGAAAGGATACTGCTACTATGGCCCTTAAGATGCAGGCGGAGGGTAACATCAAACCAGGCAATATGGTGGGCCATCTGGAGATCCTTAAGGAGTTTCAGACAGACCCCACTATAGGAATGCCTTCCGACTGTATGCCAGCCAAACTGGATTTCCACAAACCATTTTGTGTTAGATTACCTAACCGGGAGGAGTGAAGTACAGGGGGACCATCCTTTGAGCGAGGGTCATTGGTGTGGTTTACAGATGGATCAAAAACGGAAGATGGGGCGGGGGTAGGAATACATGGGAGTGGAGTATCACTCTCGAAGTCCTTGGGTACCAATGCAACCGTCTTTCAAGCAGGAGTGCATGCTATAGAACTTTGTGCTAGGATAGGCATTTCTAAAGGCCTAAACGACGCAAAGGTTTATATAGTATCAGACAGCCAATCGGCCTTAAAGGCTCTTAGGTCTTTTACCATTGAGTCAAGGCTGGTATGGGATTGTCTGAAGATTATTAAATTGCTGGCAAGCTCAAATAAGGTAACACTTGTTTGGGTGCCAGGCCACACTGGAATTGTGGGAAACGAGGCAGCTGATGTCCTCGCCCGCGAGGGATCTGCCTTTCCATTAATTGGACCAGAGCCCTTCTGCGGCGTCTCTAAGGGGCACCATAGGGCAGCAGTTAAACGCTGGGAGGATGTGCAAAAGTTCTCTTACTGGCGCGGAATTCCAGGTTTGCGACAGGCGAAGGAATTTATTTCACCTTCGACGGCCAGGGCCAAGGAATGTCTCGTACTTAGGAAACCTGATTTGAGGCTGCTTACCGGCTTCCTCACAGGTCACATCCCCTTAAGGTATCACCTAAAGAAAATGGGCCTAAGTTCGACGGATAGATGTCGCTTCTGTGACATGGAAGCGGAATCAGCGGAACATGTTCTGTGCCATTGCCCAGCCATTTTCTGCAAAAGGTTACAACACCTAGGAGGGAGAGTAATGAGCCCGGATGGTATGCACCATACACCGGCCGGCAGTATTGTCAGGTTCATTAAGAGCCTGAATATTGACTGGACGGCTCATTAAGTAGGGTCCATGCACAAAAGATCTTTTAGGTCGCAGTGCGGGGTGGCTTGAACGCCCACATGGCCCTCAACTAATAATAATAATAATAATAATTGTCCGCTGAAGATATTGAAGAATTTTTCAATGCCGTTTACTTTAGTAAGGCCAACTCATACTCTAAAATCGATTTCGACAACGGCTCTCCAATAACTCCATATAATTATCAGAAATTCACTGGGATTTCACAAAAAAATTTCGATTGCCTTCATGCTTTTGTAAAGCCACACATCAGAAATAGTTGCAACAGATTTACGAGAAATGCGTTAGGAATATTCCTAGTAAACTTGTCACAGGAATTTTTGGCATATTTATTCAATGTATGTAGATGGTCAAGCAAGAGTGTCTGCAATCTTTGAATCTGTTCGAAAAGCTTTGGATGAGCATTTTGTCCATCTTCATTTAGGTTATAATCATCTATCACGAGAAGATGCAATGAAACATCAAACTAAAATGGCTCATAAACTTTTGGGTGCAGATGAAAATTCTATTGTAGTTATCATTGATGGTACTTATCTATATGTTCAAAAGTCATGTGATCAGGAGTTACAATTATTGACGTATTCCAATCATACATACAGAAACTTATTGATGCCCATGATTTTGGTTTTCCCTGACGGATACATTCTTGAGGTTGAAGGTTTGTTTTTGCAAACAACGACAATAGCGATTCAAAAATTTTAGAATACTTGATTTCTACCCCTTATGGATTTAAAAAATATTTCTTAGAGAATGATGTTTTACTTCTCGATCGTGGGTTCAGAGATGTCATAGAAAAGTTGAAATTGCTAAAACTTAATCCAATAATGCCTCATTTACTAACCAAGGGACAAAAGCAGTTTTGCACAAAAGATGCTAATGAGTCCAGAGCTGTGACTATGAATCGATGGATAGTGGAAAGTGTGAACAGCAGAATCAAAAAATACAAGTTCTTTGCTTCAACTATTGAAGTCACTTATTTCCCCAAGCTGTCATCTTTAACTAAAATTCCTTGTGCCTTACTGAATGCATACAGTCCTCCTATGTTTATAGAAAACGAAAATCATGCACGTTATGCATAGAAGGCAATGAGCAAAATGAATGATGACAATTCTCTTCAAAAGAAGATTGAAGAGCTAGGCCTTGAAAACAAACGAATTTGTTGGGAGGAGGCTACTAATCAGATTCAAGACTTTCCATGTTTATCAGAAGAAGAAATTAAAAATATCACTTTAGGTATGTATCAGTTAGACCAAGGAAAATGATATACTTATGAACACATGAAGGCAGATTCTAGTTACAAGATCTTTATACATAACGAAATGAAGAATTTGATAAGACGCAAAATTGAATTCGTTTTTCGTCAACTCGGATTCATCAGTTATGGTTAGAATTCTTTCCTAATGGTAGTGGAGCCGAATCAATTTTAGGATATTACTGTAAGTGCAAAACTGGGAGCAGAGTTGTCGGTACATGCAGTCATATAACTTCAGTGATATGGTATTTGGGCTACGCAAGACACAACCCACATGTATTATCAAAGCACCGCAAAGGTCTAGCAGATAATATTATAAATGCTATGAATTCTGGTTGTCAAATCTCAGACTCCGATTCAGATTGAGTCTCTACATAACTTGTTCTAAAGTTACAATAGTTTAGTAAGGAATGTTTCTATGGATAAGTTTGTTTTGCTCCTTCCAAAATAATGTGAATTTTTTATGCTGCTTATTTTGGAATAAGGTTATTTCTGCGCTTATCCAAAAATTCTCCGGTAAAATAAAAACGATAATAAATGAAATACCAATTGAATACAATTTTTAGATTTTTTATTAATAATGATCGCACTTCTGTTTGGCTTGGTAGTGTGCAAATTAATTATACAGTCAAGTACTAAATGATAGCCGCACTCCTAATTTAAGATTTATTTAATTTCAAATAAATTCTTTTAAAATTCTTCCTTTGCAAAAATAATACTTTTCACTTTACCAACTTTATTCTCTGCGGCGTCATGGAAAATTTATGGGTAACCCTCATTTAGTATGGTAATAAAAGATAGCCGCACACAATATTTTATTGTTTTTAATAGGAAATAAATATAAAAAGCACAGTTATAAAAATGATTTTTTATTCCAATTAATATTTTGTGTTTCGGCCATTGTTTTTAATTATTTCGAAAATTCGATTTGGCATACTTTTGTACAAGTTTTGGCATATTAATTTGAAATATTAGCCAATTCGCGTTGTACTGATGACTTTAGTTCATGAACGCTGCTGTATTGTGTTCCTTCAGCATATACAACTCTGCTGAGTACACCCCATATGTTTTCGATGCTGTTAATGTCGAGTGACCTTGCTGGCTGTTTCAAAACTGGCATCTGAGCCTCCGTAAACCAATAATTTACTATCCCGGCGGTGTGTACGGCTGCATTATCCTGCTGGAAAATAAAGTTTGGGTCGCCATTTTGTGCATCAACAACTGGTAATGTTTCGGGATAGCATGGATTTATACCGGTTGCTGTTAAGACGACCGGACATAAACTTCACATACATTCTTCCTCCATAGCCAATTGCACCCCAAACAATCAGAGATCCTCCACCTCGTTGACGCCTCGATAGCACAAGAAGTTCTTTTCAAAGGTCGTGAAAATAATATTGCCATTAATCAAGGCTATCCATATTCAATTTTTTTCGTCACTAAAAATAACGCGCTGCCACTTCTTCTTCCACGACATATGTTCCTTCGCGAAACCCAATTTGGCATCTTTATGATTTGATAACAGTTGTGGTTTTCTTTGTAATTTTTTGATTTGTATATTATCTGACTCTCTTAATACTTTCCTCACATTACAAATCTTTGTATTATCTCAAGCTTTTAACGCAATTTGTTGCACGGTGCCAATAAAATTAGAGACGTTTCGTAAAATTAACCGTTTTTCTCTATCAATAAGTTCCACTGGCCGGCGGCCTGCACTTTTATGCGAACCGTATAATTGCGAATTTTTTAAATAATTTAGCACTACCTTCTCACTCCAACTAATATTTTCTGCTATTAACGGATACTCATATTACTTTTCTTAATAACGTCAATTTATCAAACTCGTTCAAACTACCTTTTCCACACATATTTAAAAAATAACAAAAATCGGAATAATATTTAACGGCTATAATACTTAAGCGGCTATCTTTTATAACCATACTAAATGGGGGTTCTCCAATTGTCCATGATCCCGCAGAAAATAATGATTTGTATTTGTGCACGCATTGGTAAACTGAAGAGTATTATTTTTGCATATATAGGAACAATTTTAAATGAATTTATTTGAAATGAAATAAATCTTAAATTAGAGGTGCGGTTATCATTTAGTACAGGACTGTACGTCACTGTAGTGTGCAAATTAATTATAATTCGCATAATTAGGCTAACATACACCATAATTACTGTCTGGAATATTTTTTTATTCAAAACAAAGCAATTTATTGAATTTAGAAAAATATAAAAATTATAAAAATGACAAATGCATAAAACTGCTGTAACACCCTGTAAACAAGTGGGAGGGAGTTGCGAAATATTTTTGCAATTATAAAACAATATACTAAAGAACCACCAATCCTAAAAAGTCGCAAAAAATATTTAGAAATATCGAAAAATGATGTATATTCAATTATGTAATATTTGCATTCAAAACCGGAAGTGCGTCACTGTAGTGTGCAAATTAATTATAATTCGCATAATTAGGCTAACATACACCATAATTACTGTCTGGAATATTTTTTTATTCAAAACAAAGCAATTTATTGAATTTAGAAAAATATAAAAATTATAAAAATGACAAATGCATAAAACTGCTGTAACACCCTGTAAACAAGTGGGAGGGAGTTGCGAAATATTTTTTCAATTATAAAACAATATACTAAAGAACCACCAATCCTAAAAAGTCGCAAAAAATATTTAGAAATATCGAAAAATGATGTATATTCAATTATGTAATATTTGCATTCAAAACCGGAAGTGCGTCACTGTAGTGTGCAAATTAATTATAATTCGCATAATTAGGCTAACATACACCATAATTACTGTCTGGAATATTTTTTTATTCAAAACAAAGCAATTTATTGAATTTAGAAAAATATAAAAATTATAAAAATGACAAATGCATAAAACTGCTGTAACACCCTGTAAACAAGTGGGAGGGAGTTGCGAAATATTTTTGCAATTATAAAACAATATACTAAAGAACCACCAATCCTAAAAAGTCGCAAAAAATATTTAGAAATATCGAAAAATGATGTATATTCAATTATGTAATATTTGCATTCAAAACCGGAAGTGCGTCACTGTAGTGTGCAAATTAATTATAATTCGCATAATTAGGCTAACATACACCATAATTACTGTCTGGAATATTTTTTTATTCAAAACAAAGCAATTTATTGAATTTAGAAAAATATAAAAATTATAAAAATGACAAATGCATAAAACTGCTGTAACACCCTGTAAACAAGTGGGAGGGAGTTGCGAAATATTTTTGCAATTATAAAACAATATACTAAAGAACCACAAATCCTAAAAAGTCGCAAAAAATATTTAGAAATATCGAAAAATGATGTATATTCAATTATGTAATATTTGCATTCAAAACCGGAAGTGCGTCACTGTAGTGTGCAAATTAATTATAATTCGCATAATTAGGCTAACATACACCATAATTACTGTCTGGAATATTTTTTTATTCAAAACAAAGCAATTTATTGAATTTAGAAAAATATAAAAATTATAAAAATGACAAATGCATAAAACTGCTGTAACACCCTGTAAACAAGTGGGAGGGAGTTGCGAAATATTTTTGCAATTATAAAACAATATACTAAAGAACCACAAATCCTAAAAAGTCGCAAAAAATATTTAGAAATATCGAAAAATGATGTATATTCAATTATGTAATATTTGCATTCAAAACCGGAAGTGCGTCACTGTAGTGTGCAAATTAATTATAATTCGCATAATTAGGCTAACATACACCATAATTACTGTCTGGAATATTTTTTTATTCAAAACAAAGCAATTTATTGAATTTAGAAAAATATAAAAATTATAAAAATGACAAATGCATAAAACTGCTGTAACACCCTGTAAACAAGTGGGAGGGAGTTGCGAAATATTTTTGCAATTATAAAACAATATACTAAAGAACCACCAATCCTAAAAAGTCGCAAAAAATATTTAGAAATATCGAAAAATGATGTATATTCAATTATGTAATATTTGCATTCAAAACCGGAAGTGCGTCACTGTAGTGTGCAAATTAATTATAATTCGCATAATTAGGCTAACATACACCATAATTACTGTCTGGAATATTTTTTTATTCAAAACAAAGCAATTTATTGAATTTAGAAAAATATAAAAATTATAAAAATGACAAATGCATAAAACTGCTGTAACACCCTGTAAACAAGTGGGAGGGAGTTGCGAAATATTTTTGCAATTATAAAACAATATACTAAAGAACCACCAATCCTAAAAAGTCGCAAAAAATATTTAGAAATATCGAAAAATGATGTATTCCATTTCATGCAACTGGGCCCAAGCTTATCTATGGGGAAAATAGAAAATACGTTGTTTTGGGCCCAATTTACTATGCTTATCCTATAGGGTCCTTTGTAATTGTATTTCAATTTTTTTTATTATGATTGAATTTTTTATACACACATCAAAGAAAAAGCCATGCAAACAAAAGCTTGTCAAATAATTTGCATACAACATGACACAAATGGATGAATTTTGATTCAATCACTGACGGGAAAGTTGTATTCTCTTACTAAATACAACACATGCTGTAATTAATGATCGATAATTTTTTACTCGTTAAAACCGTTGAATTTTTAGCGCGGTTTTAACTCGTAAAAAATTATCGATAATAATTGAGCACTAGTAGTATTATGTGCGAAAATAATAGAATTTTGCCATAGCAACAAGAAAATGCTAAGCAATTATCTCAGTAAACAAAACAATTAAATTTTAGTCTTTTGTCAGTGCAAGAAAAGAGAGCAAAATATTACATAATTAAAACGCATTAACATTTTAAATTAAAAATGGGCGATCCGTTACGGCCAAATAAATGCCATTCAAATTGAAAAATCATAAAACGCCGTACCGAGGAACATAAAAGTAAACAAGATTTCTCAATGGCGCCAATTTGAAGATTTTTGTGCTGCCAGAAAATACACAACAATTTCTGAAACTGCTGCTTGTTTGGAGGACTGGGCGTATAACATGAAACGGAAAAAGGAAGAAGATTATCAAGAAGCAGTAGTGAAAATTCTATACCAAGTGAATACCAAGTTAACGACATTGAGTTCAGTGTTCAGCGAAGCGTGAAAAGCTAGAGAGACAAGACGGAAAGAGCTTCAAAGTGTTTTTTAAAAACGAAAGGGAACTACAATAGCATTTACTTTAGCAGAAAGTTTAAAAATGCAAAAGTTTTGGGATGAAAACACACCCGACGGTTTGCAAAAAAAAAATGTTTAACATTTTTGCCAAAGAATTAATTTGGAGAAGCAATGAAGGAGCTTTTGCGAATAGTTGTTATTTTAAGCAAGAATTTAAAAATTTTGGCAAAGCGACAGGAAGGATTGATTACAATCCCATTTTTTCAAGAACTAGCCAAGGGAGGAGTAGAGGTGGAGAACTATCGATAGTTTGCACTATCGATAGTTTCCGATAGTACTATCGGAAACTATCGATAACTATCGATAGTTTTCGATAGTTTAACCATAATCAGCATTTGTTTTGATGAAATTCAACATGCACGATGGAAATGGGATTCTAAAATGATTGTTGGATGAAGTTTTGGAATATGGCCATTTTGGAAGGAACTTGGCCATTTTTTGTCCGATTTTAATGAAATTCAGCATGCACGATGGAAATGGAATTCTAAAATGATTTTTGGATGGAGTTCTGGAATATGGCCATTTATGAGGGAACTTGGCCATTTCTTATCATAAATCGGATCCTAAAATGATTTTTGGATTAAGTTCTGGAGTATGGCCATTTAGGAAAAATCTTGGTCATTTCTTACCTGATTTTGATGAAATTCAGCATGAACGATGGAAAAGGGATTCCAAAATTATTTTTAAACGAATTCTCGAATATGGCCAATTAGGAAGGAGCTTGGCCATTTCTTATTCGGTTTTGATGAAATTCAGCATGTACGATGGAAATGGGATTGGAAACTGATTTCTAGAAGAAGTTCTGGAATGTGGCTAATTAGAAAACAAACTTGTCCATTTCCTAATCGATTATGATGAAGTTCAGCTTGTACAATGGAAATGGGATACTAAAATTGTTATTTGATGTGTTTAACACGTTCGCGGACAGTAGCCAAAACTGAGCGGCTCAAAAAAACACACAAACTTTTTTTGTAGATGCATAAGCTTTTAACATCCATAAAACAAAATATGAAGGCCTTATAACATTAGAAGCATTTTATTGCCAAAAAAAAGGCAGGACGGCAAATGCCGTCTTGTCCCTGCAAAAATGTTTTTTAATGGACCAGAACAATGACGTGAAATGCTGTAAAGTTAAAATCAATGTGTTATACAGCAAATTTATTGAATTCATAAATATATAAAAAAATTAAAAAATACTAAAAATCCAAACAATTTATAGGTATACATACAATAAAACTATTTTTTGTGGTAGTTTTCAAAGCATGGCTCGATGCATAGTGGTGGTGTGCCAGGACGTGTTTTACACAAATATTTCGTTTCTTTGCGTCTACCAGAAATCATGCATTCCTTGCATCTCAAAAAATAGCTCTTGTTCGGCATCTTTGGGTTAGGAATGCGGCCTGGGAAGTGCATATTTTTATTTTGCTGATCATCTTTATCTGTATCAGCTGGATTGGGTGAGTTAATTCTTGATCGTTTGCCCCCATGCATTGGTCCTGATTTCACCAATTTTCTGCCATCGTTCATGCTGTTTGGAATACCGAGAAATTCTCTGACTATTCTTCACGAAACTCTAGCAAAGTCAGCTTACTGTTCAATTTTCTATTTACATAAAAAGCATTCCATATCAATATAGCTAGTAGGTGGAACATTACTTTTTTGTACCATCTGACGGTTTTTCGAGGTGAAGAATAGTAACTGACCATCTGATCATTTCGGTCGGCTCCTGACATACTATTATTATATTTCGAGACTTCTTCTGGTTTAATTTTTTCCTGTCCGAATTGGTTTTTTACGGGAATAAGCTTGGGATGATACTTTGTTGTAATGCAGAGAACTTCCTGCCTGTCCTTCCATTTAGACACATATATTTTTCCGCATCTCTGCCACTTGTGTTCTCCTTTTTTTAGTTTTAGCTTTGTCAATGCACTTGGATTGTTCCGCCTGTTTGAACGCAAGGTGCCGGTAGAGTGCGTTTTTCTGGTTAGAAGTCTACCAGAAAGCCCCACGCTATTGTAAAAATTATCCATAAATACATGGTGACCACGATCCAAATAAGGCTCCATTAGAGACAATACTAATGTTTCGAGTTTTGAAAGCCCCGCAGCTTCTTCACTGCGTCCCGAATAAATTTGAAGATTTAAAACATATCCATCAGTTGTACATATACAGAGTAAAACTTTATTCCATACCTAGCTCGCTTGCCCTTTATGTATTGCCTGAAAATCAAACGGCCGCGGAATAGCATAACTGATTCGTCCAACGATAAGTCTTCCGTAGGGTATAAAACACGTCTGAAATTTATGAGTAGCCTATTCAACATAGGGGTAATTCTGCAGAGTCTATCACTAGGATTAATAGGCTGAGCATAACTGCAACTGAAATATCTTACCAACTGTTCGAATCGCCGTCCAGATATAGTATAATGGAATGCAGAACAATAATAAAGCGGATCCATGCTGAACATTTTTCTTACAGAGGGAAATTTCAATTGACCCTGAAGAATACAAAGTGCTAGAAACTGTTGCAACTCAGTAATATTTGTTGGTTTGATTGAAGAAAGTCGGCTGTGTTTAGTATGAGGTCGGCCTGTGTTTTGCAGAATTTCCGCATATGTATTCATAGACGTAACTATCATATCCATTATTTTACTATCCCAAAGTTGCTCGAAACATTGTACAGCATTTGGAGTATGTTCGAAGTGAACCTGGATACCGTATTGTGCGACATCAAATCCAAAGTCCGGAATTTCCTCTGTATCGTCTTCCCATTCATTGTCAATCGAAACCTCAGGAATATCATTATCGGTAGCAATTACGAACTCGTTTACAGTTCTTACAGATATTGTATTATCTTGTATCGCTGCTGAGCTCATCTTCATACATGGGGTCGATTATGTCGTCATCTTCGCTGAATGGTTCTGACTCATTTCCTGATAATTCAGATTCGGGAGTACTCACTTCATCATAAATTCTAAGAAGTCTTTCTTCTGTCTTTGGATCCATGGGATATCCTGGAAAAATTGTAAATAAACTCTAAAAATACAAACCGTGCCGGAGACGTTGCACAATTACAAATAATGTTCTTACTTGCTATTTTCACACCCGCACAAAACAACTGTAAACCCTAATCACTAAGCACCACTACTGGATCGTAAATTAGCACGTAAAAATAACTTTGAAAATTCTTACGCCAGGATGTACTTATGTATATCAAGCGATTTCTACAAAACACTGAAAAATACTAAGTCTATAATTCTTTCGTTCACCACAAAAAACAATAAAACATAGAGGGATAAAACATATAAAAAACGGATATAAATTTTACACAAACATACTTTTACAGTTATATCGATGGTTCAAAGGTAAAAGTCACTAACTGCATTTTCGTCGAAAATGATATAAGTACATGTATGACTTTATAATTTACTAAATTTTGTAAAATTATTTTCTATATTTCCTTCATTATAACTAAGTATAATGAAGGAAATATAGAAAAATAATTTTACAAGACTAAAGATTAGTAAATTATAAAGTCATACATGTACTTATATCATTTTCGACGAAAATGCAGTTAGTGACTTTTACCTTTGAACCATCGATATTTTTATAGTATGCAGATACAATGCACAATATTTTATTTTTTCTGCTGAGGCAGTAAACCACAAACAAATATAATGCTTATGTAATTTTGACGCCAAACGTCGATTTGCCTCTACAACGAGAAACAAATTTGGACGGCATATGCCGTCTTGTCCCTATAGATAGTGTTACGAGCTTCTATGTTCGGCTAACACGAATCGCGTCTTGCGGATAGATCCCAGCGGAAATTTGGGTGGGTCATTGCCGACATATATTATGTGAAGCACAACAAAAAATTCGTGTCTTCATTCTTAACTATTACACAAATGTCCACTTTATTTACAAACACCACACCACCACAATAATTTATAACACTATGTTAATTCATTTTTTCTTTATATTTATTGAAATAAAATATCATTTAAGAAAATGTTTAAGTAAACAAAAAATTTTTGTGTGGCTTAGTGTGTGTTGAGCACATAGGAAAATTATTCTTCAATAAAAAGTTAATATTTAAAAAAAACTCACCCACAAAGCGCCCAATAAGTACTTGTTGGTCTTCTTTATGGCTGGAATTGTAATCTGAAAAAAAATTTTAATTTTCCACTTTACCCACTCACTACTGCCCCACAAAACAGATTTAATTGAAACTAATGTAAATATTACCAAAAAGAAAAATTAACTAAACTTAACATAATTATTAATTTAAATCCAAGAAAACTATTTGTTTTTTTTTTTTTTTAATTAAACAAACTATAACTAATTATTAACACTAAAGAAATTTAATTAAATTTAAAGCAAGCGTAATTATTTGCGGCTCTCATGTATTTTGTGGGTATTAATAGCTACAGCTATTAACTGATGTCTATTTTTGACTTATATAGGCCGATCATGACAAGGCCTTTCCCGAATTTGTACTTCTTTGTGTCCCACTTATAATAATAGCCGCTCCACGGTATATCCCGCCAATATTGGGTAGAATACCGACCAGTTAATATCGGAAATATTTTCTTCCACACGGTTGGGTATTTCTATTCTCGGCCATGTAACGCCATTGCAAAAAAATGTTTTATAAACTAACACCAAATAAAAAGAAAACTATAAACTTCACTAAACTAAAACAACCACAAAAAAAAACTTACCCGCTAACAATTTATTCAGTGAATATACATATAGGCTAACTAAATCCAAATTATTTCACTGGATGGAATTTGAGATGGAGGGATTATTACCGCGTAGCGACCTCTCCAAAAATTAATTTTGTATTGATCTTGAAATCAATATTTAACTTTGGTTTAATATATTATTTTGCTAGGTGGCTATATACAATACTTATGAATAAGGTATACATTATATAAATAATATTAATTCTCAATTTCCCCCCCTAGCATCAAGTATGTATTATAGAAACAGATTCACCTATACTCTAAATTGAGGAATTTCATTTGTGTCCAACCAATATCGTATGATAAATAATCATTACAAAAACATGTACATAACTTAAGTACATAGGAACTATGTACAATTACTCTCACCACCTAATTTTCATCACAACTTGGTGCTGGTAGTAAAAATACAAAACAAAAAGAAATTCTTTGTATTTCCTCCTATGACTGGATCACAAAAACAACATAAGGCGTGTTTTCCATGAGAACTGCACTAGAACTCGATAAACTTTAAATTCATTTTATTGTATGTAAACCGAAAAAAAATAAATTCATAAAGCGCGAATATGTAGTGTATTTAGCATAAATACATATTTTAAGTTTAAAAATTTCCCCCTTAAATTATTTCATCAATATTTCCTTATTTTTTGGTGACGTCATTACACGCGACTGCACTCGATAAATTTATGGGTTTATCAAGTGTAACTAAAAAATATGCTATAATTGTAATTATTTATTGCTGTAACAGCTTAAAATATGTATTTATGTTAAATGCACTACACATTCGTGCTTTATGAATTTTTTTTTTATTTCGGTTTACTTACAATAAAAGGAATTTAAAGTTTATCGAGTTCTAGTGCAGTTCTCATGGAAAACACAGCTATAAATGCATTTTAAAAAAAAATGTTTAAAATCAGAGAAGCAAGTAGGTCATGCGCGTAGTTTATCAACGACCTGCTCTGCATTAGTATAACCAGCCGTAACAATAGAGACGGCATATGCCGCCTTGTCCGTGAACGTGTTAATGACTTATTCTATAAATAATTTTAGAATCCCATTGTCATCGTGTATGCTGAATTTCATCGAAATCAGATAAGAATTGGCCAAGTTGCTTCCTAATTGGCCATATTCCAGAACTTCATCCAAAAATCATTTTAAAATCCCATTTCCGTCGTGCATGCTGAATTGCATCAACATCGGAGAAGAAATGGCCAAGTTCCTTCCAAACATAATTTTAGAATCTTATTTCCATCGCGCATATCAAATTTCATCATAATCGGTTGAGAACTAGGCAAGTTCCTTCCTAATTGGCCATATTCCAGAACTTTTTCTAAAAATCATTTTAGAATCCCATTTCCATCGTACATGCTCAATTTTATCAAGATCGGAAAAGAAATGGCCAAGTTCCTTCCTAAAAATATAAACGTCTAGAATCCCATTTCCAACGCATATATCAAATGTCATCATAATCGATTGAGAACCAGGCAAATTTCTTCCTAATTGGCCATATTCCAGAACTAACTAATGCTGCTATCATCGCAGAAATGTCTGTCCATGTCCGCTCTAATAAAGTGTCTGCTTAACTAAGGGAGGTTTTCATGGAAAGCTTCAGTTTTTCAAGGAACTTAAATGTGTGTCCGTTGTAGTGAGGTGTCCCTTGAAGTGATTGTCCGTTGAAATGAGGTTTCACTACTTTGTAATTCGTAAAGTAAGATTAGCAATGGAATAATAACCACTTTTGATTTACCCGTCAAACAAAGTAATATGTTTACGTTACATAAGCGAAGAGACACAAATTCGCTTAAATTATATATTTATAAATCAACATGCATTACAATATAAAATGATCGAACATAAAATTATAAATACCGAAAAATTTTCCAAACTATCGATAGTTATCGATAACTATCGATGGGGGTTAGATAGTCACAACTATCGATAGTATTCGATAGTACTATCGATAGTTGTCCTCCTCCCGGAGGAGTAAACAATTGCTGTGACAGCAAATGGTTGATTCCAAATTTAGAAAATGCCGATATTTGCCCAGTTCGACCTTTTTCAAAAATTTTACGTTTATTTTTTACCCCAAATCCTAACTGGCTACTAACAGGATGTTCATCCTGGCATATTTATTTATTTATTTCAATTTATTTCAACAGTATAATATTAATAAAACACAAAAAATGACATTAACAAGAAATAAATTAATTTAGGCGATCATCGCCGAAGTATGGCAGTATTGATCAACCTGTTTAAAATTAAAAAATTAAAATAAAAAGTTTGGTGTGGGGCCAAAAAACCAAAAAAGAAAAAATTTCCATGTACAATTAATTGAAAATAAATGAAATTTACAAAATTACGAAAACATTAAAGAGAAAATGTTTTTCCGGATATTCAAAAAGCCACAACTTACCTACTTTTAAAAACGACTTAGAATTAATCTGTTGCCTAATACTGTGAGGAAGTTGATTAAAGAAGAAAAAATTCGAAATAGAAGACCGGAACATCGAATATGCAATTATCATTATTTCTAAAATTATAGCGTACATTAAGTCATAATGCTGGAGATATACTCGACGTTACTCAGACGTTTTAAAATGTCAAAAACGTGACTAGTGATTACAAGTATGCTCAAGATAAACTCAGTAGTGAATTCGCGTTTTTGGCATCTTTTGACATTTATAGAACAATAAAAAGTGAAGTAGATTGCATTATTGCTTATAAATTATTTTAAGAGTAAATTACTGCCTTTCCATTAATTGGACCAGAGCCCTTCTGCGGCGTCTCTAAGGGGCACCTTAGGGCAGCAGTCAAACGCTGGGAGGATGTGCAAAAGTCCTCTTACTGGCGCGGAATTCCAGGTTTGCGACAGGCGAAGGAATTTATTTCACCTTCGTCGGCCAGGGCCAAGGAATGTCTCGTACTTAGGAAACCTGAGTTGAGGCTGCTTACCGGCTTCCTCACAGGTCACATCCCCTTAAGGTATCACCTTAAGAAAATGGGCCTAAGTCTGACGGATAGATGTCGCTTCTGTGACATGGAAGCGGAATCAGCGGAACATGTTCTGTGCCATTGCCCAGCCATTTTCTGCAAAAGGTTACAACATCTAGGAGGGAGAGTAATGAGCCCGGATGGTATGCACCATATACCGGCCGGCAGTATTGTCAGGTTCATTAAGAGCCTGAATATTGACTGGACGGCTCATTAAGTAGGGTCCATGCACAAAAGATCTTTTAGGTCGCAGTGCGGGGTGGCTTGAACGCCCACATGGCCCTCAACTAATAATAATAATAATAATAAGAGTAAATTAAAATGAATCAAGCAAATCGAGTGAAAAAATTAAAACTTTTGAAGAGCGGGATATTGGTTTGCCTTTTAGCCCAACAAATAAAAATTAAAAACATGAATAAAAGTTCAAGAAATCGAAATCGGCGGTATTTCAGAAGGCCAGATAACGCAGACGAGCAGTCTGCATGGTTCCATGGTTTTTTTGAAGTGGCCTTTAAAAACAAAGAAAAACGAAGATGAGTTTTTTAAGCATACTCGAATGACGAGAGAAACGATCGAATTAAAAGACGAATTAACAAAGCGAAACACGTGTATGACCACTGCTGAGTAGAATTATTGAATTATGATTTCTGAATTCCTTTTCATGTTTATGCGTTTTTTTAGTAACCTATCTCAAGGTGTGAGCCATGAATTTCTCGGCTGGAGTTTTAAAATAGGTAGATCAACAGCTCGGGTTATCATAATCGAGACATGTAATATTATATGGCAGATTTTATCACCACATTATGTAGCCGAGCCTAACATCCAGGTTTATTGCCAAATTACACAAGGTTATAAAACAAAATGGAATTTACCCAACTGTTTGGGGGCCATTGATGGAAAACATATTTCTATAGAGTGTCCCCCACACAGTGGCTCTGAATTTTATAATTACAAAAAGTTTTATAGTGTTGTGCTACTAGCAGCATGTGACGCACACTATATATTTACAATGCTGGACATTGGCGCTTATGGAAGCCAAAGCGATTGTGGTAATTATAATAAAACATTTCTAGGATTATATATAATACGGTTCTAAATTATATTATTTTTAAAGTACTTTTGGCAAAAAACTGTTTTCGGGCGCACTGCCATTGCCGGATGATGATAACTTGCCAAATACGGCAATAAAATTTCCCTATTATTTTGTTGGAGACCCGGCCTTCCCTTTAAAAGAAAATTTGTTTCGAGAATACCCCGGAAAAAATCTGCCTCATGAAATAAAAATATTTAATTATCGACTGTCCAGAGGAAGAGTGACGATTGAGAATGCTTTCGGTATTTTGGTAGCTCGGTGGAGAATGTTGCGGACACCGTTAAACTGCTTCCCGAAAAATGTAGAAAAGGTAAAAATTGGCTACATATGAATATTTATTTACAAACTTATTAAAATCGTTTTTCTTATATGTAGATAGTATTGACAACGGTCGCCCTACATAATTTTTTGATGCTAAATAAACCTTTTTATACTGATGCAGAAGACATTGAGGGCAACGTTATCCAAGAATAATGGAGGATCGAGGTTGATTCGACAGCTTTTAACAAGCAAAATTTAAGGTTTGGCTCAAATAATGCTACGCGAAATATTTTCAGACTGAGAGACACTTTGATGGCTTATTTTAATAAAGCAGGGGCAATACCTTTACAAAATAAAATAAAATAATATATGTTATGCTATACAACGTATATATTTTAGTCTTTTATTTATAAAGTTCATTTCAAAAATATATTTAATTCAGGTAATTCATTTCTTCATGATTTTAATCACAATGTTATCACATATATAATTATGTTATAACTAACGTTATGAAATAATAATAATTCAACATTTATAAAATAATAATAATACTAAATAAAAATGGACATTAAATCTAAATATTAAAGTATTGCGTATTTCCAGTTTTGATGTCTTTTATTTGCAATTCGCATAGATATTTAAGTATATACTACTGGCAGCCTGTCTTTTTGTAGCTTCCCGCAGCCCATCGAATATAGCTCTCATTCTCACAAATATCTTATCGTCCGGATTTTTAACTTCTGGAGTGGCACTTTCTTGTTCTTGTAGCATGTTATTTATGCAGCTTAAGGTGGTTTCAATATAATTTTCCATTTCACCGTCCTCATTGCTGCTACTTCGCTTTTTTTTAAATTATCCTTACGACCTAATTCCACTTTATCGTAATTAGAACTTATGGAGGATCTCTTATACGGCTCACCAAATCAAATTCACTGACACTGGTAAATGTTTCTAAATCTGTATATTCTATCTCGTCTCCCGTTTCTTTATGGGTATCAATAAAGTTACTGATAGAACTGTAAGAATGTGATATAAAAATATTATAAGTACTTAAAATAAATCTCTAAATACACATATTTAAATCTTACTTCCTATTTTTGATGAAGCCTGTCAGAAACAACATATTTTGAAAATATTCCCATTCCTCTTTATATTTTGTTTTGCTTCCGGAAGGTTGTTGTTTTGATTTCAATTCTCTTGAAAACTTATCACGCAAACTTTTCCATCGTAACAAACAAGTCTCATCTAAAAAAATTATTTATTTTAATATTATTATGTACTTAGGCTGTTTTACAAACGAGACTTATTTGAATACTTATTTGTGGAACCTAACTTATTACATAAGAAATTACATTGAATAAGTTAAGTTCCACAAATAAGTATTCGTTTGGAAAACAGCCTTACTATACATAACCCTACATTTAAATTTTACCTGATTCTCCAAGTTCCATTCCTATTTTCTTCCAAGTTTCAAATTTTTTATGGATATTTTTGTATCCCCTCGATGATTTGTTATACAAAATTTCATTTTGTTTTACTAAATTTATTAGTTTTTCTTCAAAACTCATTTTAAAAAATTTGAACAGCTTGGAAGAAAAAATAACTCAATGCGACTAATTTTTCAAAACGTCAACAAGAACAAAAAGTTAAAGTTAAATCAATTTTTTTTTTTCGAATATAATCGCTTTAGTGCAAATTCATATACTTTAACGTGCCTGTGAAGTTTATAACAACGAAAATAACATATACGTATACGATTCAATTGGAATTTTATATTAGTAGTTTGTATTGGTGAGTTACACTGTTAAAACACATATTAAAGTGAGAAAGAGATATTAAATTAGAAAGAGATGATTCATGCTATCTCTTTTTATTATTCCACATATCTCTTTCATTTAAAAAAAATAATAAAATTTAGCGAAATATTTTAGAATCCAAAGAAAAAGTGTGAAGTTTATACCAAAAAATATGCTTTAGTGAAATTAGAAATATTTCACTCAAGGATTTTTTGGTATAAACTTCACACTTTTTTATAGATTTTAAAATATTTCGCTCAACAAATTTAAAATTTTTTAAAAACGAAAGAAAATTATTATATTCTTTGGAAAACATTACCGTTCCTATAAACAGTTAATAGTTTCAATCTACATAGGTAAATAACAAGAAAACTAAAAAATCCCGGAATACAATAAGAACAAACTACGCTAACAGATGCGACTAAATTAAACTAGTGGCTTTAGGTTTAGTGCATCAAGTGGATTAGGCTTTATTTAAAATCATTGCTGTAAGTCATACCGATTTTTAACATGTGAGTGTTCGCGGTCAATAACAAGAAATCTTAAAAATCCTAGAGTTTGTTGTAAGATGCGACTAAGTTAAATTAGTAGCTGTATGTTTAGAGTATCAAATGGGCTATGTGCCATTTCCAAACGGAGGGGATGAATATCATTTTTTGTTACTCTACTTCATACCGATTTTTAATTTTTAAGTAGTTTTGCATTCGAGTTGAATAACAAGAAATCTTAAAAATCCTAGAGTTTGTTGTAAGATGCGACTAAGCTAAATTAGTAGCTGTATGTTTATTGTATCAAATGGGCCATGTGCCATTTCTAAACGGAGGGGATGAATATCATTTATTGTTACTGTACTTCATACCGATTTTTAATTTTTGAGTAGTTTTGCATTCGCGTTGAATAACAAGAAATCTTAAAAATCCTAGAGTTTGTTGTAAGATGCGACTAAGATAAATTAGTAGCTGTATGTTTAGAGTATCAAATGGGCCATGTGCCATTTCTAAACGGAGGGGATGAATATCAATTTTTATTTTTTGTTTACTGTACTTCATACCGATTTTTAATTTTTGAGTAGTTCTGCATTCACTGAGAATAGCAAGAAATCATAAAAATGCTAGAGTTTGTTGTAAGATGCGACTAAGTTAAATTAGTAGCTGTATGTTTAGAGCATCAAATGGGCCATGTGCCATTTCTAAACGGAGGGGATGAATATCATTTATTGTTACTGTACTTCATACCGATTTTTAATTTTTGAGTAGTTTTGCATTCGCGTTGAATAACAAGAAATCTTAAAAATCCTAGAGTTTGTTGTAAGATGCGACTAAATTAAATTAGTAGCTGTATGTTTAGAGTATCAAATGGGCCATGTGCCATTTCTAAACGGAGGGGATGAATATCAATTTTTATTTTTTGTTTACTGTACTTCATACCGATTTTTAATTTTTGAGTAGTTTTGCATTCGAGTTGAATAACAAGAAATCTTAAAAATCCTAGAGTTTGTTGTAACATGCGACTAAGTTAAATTAGTAACTGTATGTTTAGAGTATCAAATGGGCTATGTGTCATTTCTAAACGGAGGGGATGAATATCATTTTTTGTTACTCTACTTCATACCGATTTTTGATTTTTGAGTAGTTTTGCATTCGCGTTGAATAACAAGAAATCTTAAAAATCCTAGAGTTTGTTGTAAGATGCGACTAAGTCAAATTAGTAGCTGTATGTTTAGAGTATCAAATGGGCCATGTGCCATTTCTAAACGGAGGGGATGAATATCAATTTTTTGTTGCTGCACTTCATACCGATTTTTAATTTTTGAGTAGTATTGCATTCGAGTTGAATAACAAGAAATCTTAAAAATCCTAGAGTTTGTTGTAAGATACGACTAAGTTAAATTAGTAGCTGTATGATTAGTGTATCAAATAGACCATATGCCTTTTCCAAACGGAGGGGATGAATATCATTTTTTGTTGCTGCACTTCATACCGATTTTTACAGTAAACAAAAAATAAATATTGATATTCATCCCCTCCGTTTAGAAATGGCACATAGCCCATTTGATACTCCAAACATACAGTTACTAATTTAACTTAGTCGCATGTTACAACAAACTCTAGGATTTTTAAGATTTCTTGATATTCAACTCGAATGCAAAACTACTCAAAAATTAAAAATCGGTATGAAGTACAGTAAACAAAAAATAAAAATTGATATTCATCCCCTCCGTTTAGTAATGGCACATAGCCCATTTGATGCTCTAAACATACAGCTACTAATTTAACTTAGTCGCATCTTACAACAAACTCTAGCATTTTTAAGATTTCTTGTTATTCAACTCGAATGCAGAACTACTCAAAAATTAAAAATCGGTATGAAGTACAGTAAACAAAAAATAAAAATTGATATTCATCCCCTCCGTTTAGTAATGGCACATAGCCCATTTGATGCTCTAAACATACAGCTACTAATTTAACTTAGTCGCATCTTACAACAAACTCTAGGATTTTTAAGATTTCTTGTTATTCACCGCGAATGCAAAACTACTCAAAAATTAAAAATCGGTATGAAGTGCAGCAACAAAAAATGATATTCATCCCCTCCGTTTAGAAATGGCATATGGTCTATTTGATACACTAATCATACAGCTACTAATTTAACTTAGTCACATCTTACAACAAACTCTAGGATTTTTAAGATTTCTTGTTATTCACCGCGAATGCAAAACTACTCAAAAATCAAAAATCGGTATGAAGTGCAGCAACAAAAAATGATATTCATCCCCTCCGTTTGGAAATGGCATATGGTCTATTTGATACACTAATCATACAGCTACTAATTTAACTTAGTCGCATCTTACAACAAACTCTAGGATTTTTAAGATTTCTTGTTATTCAGCGCGAATGCAATACTACTCAAAAATTAAAAATCGGTATGAAGTGCAGCAACAAAAAATGATATTCATCCCCTTCGTTTGGAAATGGCATATAGTCTATTTGATACACTAATCATACAGCTACTAATTTAACTTAGTCGCATCTTACAACAAACTCTAGAATTTTTAAGATTTCTTGTTATTTCACTGCGAATGCCAAACTACCCATACAATTGGAATTAGTAATACATATTTCACTCCAAATTCCAATAAGAAGTAGTATTAACAGTGTATTCACTAATACATGTTTATATTTTGTTATTTGGTATAAACTTCACTACAGTTACTTTAACAGTTTTTATTTTCTTAGTCACGTCGGTCGCGTCGAGTTTACTTCCAGGGTAATCGTCCGGCATCCACTCCTTAAATAAAATAACCGTAAAACTTTATAAAAATAATGATGTTGTAAAGTTAAAACTCTTAGACTTAAAAATAATGGCCAAGAAGAGTCACGAATTGACATAAAATAAATAAGACGCAACGCATGCTTTTGCGCAGTAATGAGAATCTTCAAAGATGACATGTTGCAACCACCCCAGAATACCAGTGCATATTATTATCACGAACTTATTATACACTGACGACACCAATTTCTCTAGATAGATTAAAGTTAAAAGCCGACCGTACTTTATTAAAAGAGGCTGATGAATGATAAATCGGCTCACATTTACGGTAATTTTACCTGCAAAGTGGCAGCTTGATTTGGAAATCTTTATCGCGCAGCACACATAAAGGAGTATATAATATATCGAGCAAACACAATATTTCTCAACAAACGATTTTTGATGCTAGTAAGTCACGAACAAAGTTTGCGCTAATTTCCTACGAATAAAAGAGGCTCAATAAATGTGGAATTAATTTTTTTTTACTTTCTTTTACATAAGTAAAATAAAGTGTAGTAATCATAAAAATTTTGGACCTTGAGATTATTGAAGATTTATCTGTTTTGAGGCCCCCTGAGTCCGAAAAAGTGGGGTTTGAAATGGTTTCTGTCTGTCTGTGTCCTCTTTACAGCCCAGATGGTTTAACCAATCCAACTGAAACTTCAGATTTAAGCTTTTTTGATAAATTGGGAGGTCCCAGTGAATTTTAGTGAAAATCGGCCAACCGGATGTGACCCCTCCCTTGGGCGACAAAATTTATTTTTCAAATACATATTGCAAAATGTATAAGGTTTACACAAAAATTAGTGTATACAAGATGATCCCCAAAAACAACATAAAAAAATTGTCATCTTAATTTTCGAATTTTCGACCTTGAAATTTTTGGGGTCCTTGAGTCCAAAAATTGGGTTTCGAGGTAGTGTCTATTGGTCTATATGTCGATCAGTTTGTAGCCTAGATGTTTAACCAATCAAACTGCAATTTCATGTTGAAACTTTTTTCATATATTTTGAAGTCCAAGCTCCTAGCTTCCGTGAACCAGAAAATTTATTTTTTTAAATTTAAACAAGAAAAAAATCAAAAAATTTTTAGTTTGCAAGAAATTTGCATGAAAAGTTTCTCAAAATTCGTTGTTCGTAAAAGAAAGTCGTGTGTTGGCCACACCTCAATTGTTTTTTTTTTACATTTTTGAATTATTGTGTTCCTATTATTTCCAATTTGTGTTTTCATTTTCTGTTAGAAATTGTTCTGTGGCACTATTCTGGTTTTCCCGGGGAATTGGGAATTGGGAAATGATTTATTGTGACTTGTTTTAGTGTATTTTGGTATCATTTTTTTCAAAGCATACTGTGGCAATTGGAATATTGTTCAAACTTTGGGAAAAAATAATTCCATTTTCAGACTACATCCTACTGTGTAATTCCCAACAAAATTTTTAGGGAAAATAAACAACAAAATTGCTTTGAAATGAAATCATTTTTTCCCAAAATTGGAATAATATGCCAAATTGCCAATCACCACAGTATGCTTTGAAAAAAAAATGATACCAAAATACACTAAAATAAATCACAATAAATCATTTTCCAATTCCCAATTCCCCAGGAAAACCAGAATAGTGCCACTGATGATGAATAAAATTATTATTCGAAACGTTAACATCATTTAAATAAAATTTGTTTAATAAATAGGCTATATACCAGAAAACTTAATTATTTTAACAAGACAAAATAACAAGACTTCGATAAAATATACTCCAACGAGTTTTGCAATCTTAAACTAACTCGAGCTTGTGGCGCAGCTCTGCTTCGATTTTTTCTTGCAGAATCAAATTTTTAACAGAAGCAAATCTAGGTTGAAGTGGCTGCTATCGCACACTTAGGCCGGCAATGGCCCGTTGTGATACCACAGGATCCCATCTCCCCATTACTCCCGTTGAAACCAACCAGAGCTATTTATATAGCGTAATAAATCTCGCACTCCACAGTCCGCGAGTTCCGAAAGGCTGTCCATACCGTACACACCCAAATACTTATGCCTTCTGTATGATAGCGCCGGACATGAGCATAGGAAGTGTTCCAAAGTCTCCTCCTCCTCTTCGTCCATGCAACTTCTACAAAAGTCATTCGTCTGTATCCCCAGCCTTCTCGCATGCTCCCCAAAAAGGCAGTGACCTGTCATTATCCCTACGACCAATCCTATTTCTTGTCTTCCCAGGGATATTAGTACCTTGGAGCGCCGCAAGTCCAGTTTTGGCTAAACTTGATTTGCTACCCTGCACGTGAGAGTGTTGATCCACCTCTCATTTGTCAAGGCGATTGCCCTTTTACTGAGCGCCCATTTTAGCACTGCCATAGGCCTCCCCAGACCTACCATTTCCGGCTGCATCTGGAGAGTCGTACCGTACCTAGCTAGTTCGTCCGCCCTGCAGTTCCCCGTGACGTCCGAGTGACCCGGGACCCAGATTATCTGGATGCTGAAATACTCGCTCATCTCGTTAAGAGATGATCGGCAATCCAGCGCCACCCGCGACTTCAGACAAACTGCCCCAAGTGACTTGATCGCTGCCTGACTGTCCACATAAATTGCGATATCCCTCCCGGATACCACATTATGCTTCAACCATGTCATGACTTGCCCGATCGCCACCACTTCAGCCTGGTACACGCTGCAGTAGTCAGGGAGACGAACAGAAATATTAACATTAAGTTTATCACAGAAGACTCCGGCTCCTGCCTGATCGTCTAGCCTCGAGCCGTCCGTGAAAAATTGCACTGCCTCGTTTTCCAAGATTGATCCGTTTCTCTAGGATTCCCTTGAGGGAAAGATGGTACGGAAACCCTTATCGAAGCACAACGTTGGTGTGATATAATCCAGATTCGCCAGTTCTTCGCCAGCGAATCTACCTATCGTCGAGTGTCCCACCTGAAGACACTTCCATTGAGAGACAGCCAAGAGCCTCGTAGCCACGT
The DNA here is from genome assembly GCA_963556165.1 of Tipula helvola. Taxonomy (NCBI): domain Eukaryota; kingdom Metazoa; phylum Arthropoda; class Insecta; order Diptera; family Tipulidae; genus Tipula; species Tipula helvola. Next base: position 30,364 of record CAUVYM010000044.1, read on the forward strand.
TGGCTGCCATCTGTTTACCATAAAGGTCGATTGGAATAAGGTGGAACATAACCTCTAAAGCGCGTGTAGGTGTTGTCCTAAGCGCCCCGCTTATAAGCATACAGGCCGTTCTTTGCACCTTCTCCATCATACCTCTATAAGTTACCTTATCTAGAGCTGGCCACCAAACGCCCACCCCGTACATTAGCACAGGTCTTACCACGGCGGTATAGAGCCAGTATACCAGCTCCGGTTTCAAGTCCCATCTCTTACCTATAGCGTTTCTACACGAGTATAAGGCTACAATAGCCTTATTCACTCTCTCCAAAGTGTTAGGCTTCCAGCTGAGCTTACTATCAAAGATTATGCCCAGAAATCTCGCTCGGTCAGCAAAAACTAGTCCGCTGCCGTTTATGATAGGAGGGCTAACCACCGGAATTTTATATTTCCTAGTAAATAGTACCAGCTCTGGATATTAAAAGTGAAGGTAAAGTGGCAAATGTGGAAATTTCAAAAGAAAAAAGAAAATTATTCTGTGTTGTGTGTGAAATAAAGAGAAAGAATAAAGATGGTGGATAAAATGGTGATGTGTGTTGTAAATTTTGGTTCTAATTATTTATTGTGAAATAATTTAGTTTTGTTTTAATGAAAGTGGAAATGATATATCTGGCATTATGTGATGGCTTTTAAATATGACATTTGAAGAAGTCTTGTTGGAAGGATATTTGAAAATGTTGTGCCCCAGTTCGTGCATATTGCATTGAATTAAATTACGATAAGTATTTTGTTTTGTTTTTGTGTTTTTGTTTTCGTTCTGTTTTTCTTATATTAATTATAATATGATTACATACATATTTAGTAATGTTTTGTTTATTATATTATTAATAATATAACTAGTTTTTGAACAGGGATATCAAAAATGATATTAAAATGTTTGGGGTACTGTGAGTAATCAAATTTGTGAAAATAAATTTGAATATATGGTCGTGAGAAATATGAATGTGTATTGTGTTTATTATTGTGGTGTGTAAGGTAGAAATTTATAAGGAACATAATTATTAAGTGAAAGATTGAATAAAGTGAAAGATAATAGAGAAATTATTTATTTTAATGTAATAGAATAAATAAATCTAGAATTATTGGTATACTATAGTTCCTTTCCTTTATCTAACAAGTGAAGTGATGATTTCATTCTGCATTATTGATATAGTGTGGATGTGGTTGTATGTATAAAAGTTTGTTTTGAATGTGATATTGACAACAGCTGTTGAATAGCAATAGTGTTAAATTCTAATTTTTGTCGTGTGAGTGCATGGGGAATTTTGTTAAAGAAACGAACCAAATTCTCATATAAGAAAATGTTAATACATATTTATAATTTTGTTTAGGTATATGTAGTATTAATATTATAAAGTAATTAAAATACTCTTGGATTATTTTATTGTTTGTACATTTATAAACATTTTAATAAAAGGTGAAATATTATTTTGAAGATTGTATTGTCTTATTGGGTAATAAATAGAAATTTATAATTTATAGTTATTGCTGATATGTTGCAGTGGAATTGCTTTATAATTGCGGTGAACGATATATTTCGATGATTTGTTCGATGATTTGTTGAAAAAAAAAAAAAAAAAAAAGAGGGTTAAAGCGTTAAAGCATATTTTAAATTTAGGAAAAGTGATTAATTTGCTCCTTTGCTCCCTTTTAATTTAGATGCTGAATTAAATTGAATTTATTTAAGTGTTAAGGGCTGATTTTAAATAAAGAAATAATGATGAAGTAAATTAGGTTTTGGGTTTCACTGAATTTAGTGAAATTAAATTAATTTTTATTAAAATCAATTTGAATTAAATTTAGTGAAATTAAATTTTGATGTAATAGATGGTATTGATATTGGTGTTGGTATTAATTGGTTAGTTAATATTGGTATTAATGTTAGTGTCATTTTAGTATTAGTATTGGTATTTCTATTTATATTGATATTGGTGTTTATGCTGATCTTGGTGTTTATATTAAGATTAAGAAATTAAGAAATAATCGTTGATTTTAGTTTAGAAACACCTGATAAACTTGACCAAGCTGGCATTGGTTGAGGCTATAGCGAGATGGGTGGAGTGGTAGTTTGTGTAATTATTGGTTTACAAACTATTAATGTTAATTTATTTGTAGTACAAAAAGATTAATTTAAATTTATTACAGAGAATTAAATTTAGTTACAATTAATTAGTTTAGAATAGTTATTATAAAGGATTAATGCAGATTTTAAATTTAGGGCATTTTTGCAGAACCTGAAACAACTTTCCAGGAACTTAAGCAGTAAACCTGAAATTGTGTTGTCTTGTGCAAAATAATCTACTAAAATATACTACTAACAAATTTACTAACTATCAACTACTTAGGTGTCTGGAACCGGGTTGATTCTTTGTTATTAACGTACCTTTCCTTTCCTTCGGTTTTGTTATTTGTAAAGGGTGTACGGAGGGCCCGGCGTCATCCGGGAGTCTTGCTTAGGCTTGGTCGTACATTCTGATCAATCAATCAATCAATCCTAGTAAATAGTACCAGCTCTGTTTTGGACGGGTTAATCCCCAATCCACACTTGCTGGCCCATTTCGTAACGATCAGGAGTGCATTCTGCATAACATCCCTAATCGTATCTAGATATTTGCCTGAGACAGCTATCGCTACATCATCAGCATATGCTACAACCCCTATCCCCTCTCTCTCTAGTTCCAGCAGCAATCCATTAATTACTGCACTCCAGAGAATGGGGGACATTACACCTCCTTGTGGGGTTCCTCTAACCACCCGTCTTCTAATCTTGGACTCTCCCAGCTCCGAGGTAATAGTCCTGCTTACCAGCATCTGATTTATTAACCTACTTATAGAGCAGTCCACTTTCAAAAAAGACAATCCTTCCATGATCGCCTCTGTTTTTACATTATTAAAAGCACCCTCAATATCGAGAAATGCTACCATGCAAAACTTTTGCAAGTAAATTGATTTCTCAATTGTGCGTACTAGATCGTGCAGAGCTGTGTCCACCGACTTTCCCTTACAGTACGCATGCTGCGACATTGCCCAATTCCTGGGTTCAATTCTTGATCGAATAAACACATCTATCAACCTTTCCAGGGTTTTCAGCAGAAAGGATGATAGAGTTATAGGCCTCAAGTCCTTTGGACGAGCATGTGAGCTCTTTCCCGATTTCGGAATAAAGACTACTTTGACCTCTGTCCAATTCCTAGGAATATAGACTAGTTTCAAACATCCCCTGAAGATAACCTCTAGCCAGGGGATGATGGCTGCCGAGTTCTTTTGAATCTCTGCTGGTATAATCCGATCCGGGCCCGCCGACTTATAAGGCTTAAAACCCTGCAGCGCCCACCTGATCCGCTCTCTATCCAATATGCCCTCCATATCTATTGGAGGTGTTCCTCGATGAGCTCCAGGCTCCATCGAGTCATCAAAGCTTCCCGGAAAGTGGGTATCGATGAGAAGCTCCAACGATTCCGCACTTGAAGCTGTCCATGACCCGTCTGGTCTAATTAAGTAACTAGGACTAGTTGGGTTAGTAGATAGAATCTTCCTAAGGCGGGAAGTCTCAGAGACTTCTTCCATTCTACCACAAAAGAGTCTCCAAGATCCCCTCTGTGCCTTCCTCAATTCTTTTTTGTACTTTCTTAGCTCCTCCTTATAGGAGTCCCAGTCCCGTACATGCCTCGTGCTCTTTGCCTTATTAAAGGCTGTCCTACACGCCTTCCGAAAGGTCTCCAACTCCATGAACCACCATGCCGGTTTCTGCCTGCCCCTTGGCTTTATCAGGGGGCAAGAAGCATTAAAGGAAAGATTGCATGCTCTTGTGACAACATCCACAATGCAATTCAATTCTTCCACTGTCTCCGGAGGTCCGGGGACCTCCGGCAATAGTTCCTCCAACACCTCCCCATATTTCTCCCAGTTTGTCCTTCTAGGATTCCTGAAAGGCTTCTGGGTAACCGGGTGAATGTTAAGGTTATAAGTTATATATTGATGATCAGAGAATGAGTGCTCCTTCGCCACTCTCCATCCCCTAATCAACTGAAAAATAGTATCCGAGGCGAGGGTCACATCTAGAACCTCCTGCCGATTGCTAATGATAAATGTCGGTTCCTGCCCAACATTGCAGACTGAAAGGTTAGTATTTAATAAGTAATCAAAAAATAACTCACCCCTCTCATTAATATCAGTGCTCCCCCAAATTGTGTGATGCGCGTTTGCATCACATCCGAGTATCACACCAATCCTATTTTTCCTTGCTTCTCGGATCAGGTCCCCCAGGTTATCCGGCGGGATCTCCTTCTCCCGATCCATATACGCAGAGACCAGCCAAAACTTGTCTCTGCCAACCTCCATACTGATCGCAGTAACGTCACCACTACTGTATTGAGAAAGTAGAAAAATTTTTAAAGTATTTTTCACTAAAATGCAAGATCTTATCTTCTCAGAGTTCCTTGAGTACAAAGTTGTATACCCTTTCACCTTAAGGCCACAGATCCTGTTTTTGTTAATCCAAGGTTCCTGGATTAACACTAGCTCCTCTCCTGATCTAGTCAGTCTGAGAACGAGAGCCGCCGAAGCAGCCTTCGTATGGTGAAGATTAATCTGCACAATATTAATCACCATGCATTATCTCACTTACCTCTTCATGCATTCCCTGTTTCAGGCTAATGCTACCTTCCTCCGGGGGGCCGCTAGTATCCGCCTTGTCACCCTCCATAATTGATGCTCCGCTGCCTTGAGAATCCCCAGCCTCTCTTCGTTCAGATTCCGACAGGGTGTCCCCATCGGATCCAAGCGAGAGAAGGCCGCCTCTCTCCAATAGCAGCTCCACGTCATCGTCTGTTATAACCCCATGCGCTTGCTCGACTGTCTGCCGCTGGGTCCGTCCGACGTCCACCTCCGGCCCGTCCTCCGAGCGCATGCCTACCTCATCTTTTTTAAAAACGTTGAGAGTGATCGACCCGAAACCGAAGCTGATCACCCCCTTTGTCTCTGCCAGGGGAGTAAGGGACTCCTTATTGAGCAGCATGATTGCCATTCTGAAGCCCCCTTTAGCCTCCTCCTGTTTGACAATCTTCCAATCTTTCGTTGGAAGATTTGGATTACTTGCCTGAATAATCTCAAGGATCTCTTCTGGCTTTTCTGGTTTGGTTGGTAACCAGACGCGGGCCCTTGGTCTACTCGGAATTTCTTCCTTTCGAACTGCCTCAAGCCTCGCGCCTTCCCATACCTCACCTACTTCGGCTATTGCCTTTTTATAAAGATCCACCGATCTTTGATCCGAGCACGCAGTTAACTCTACGCGCCCTTGATGCCATCCCGCATCTCTACAGAACGGAGGGGGTCCTGGATTTTCTCTCAGGACCTTGATGAAAATGGAGTTTAGTGCATTATACACTTCCCTCCACTTTCCTGCCGTGATGCTCCCATCTTCTTGACTTCTGTCAATTACC
>CAUVYM010000045.1:5000-15000 GCA_963556165.1 Tipula helvola
AATCGATAAATAAATAGTGAATTTTGAATTTTTCAAAAAAAAAAAAAATCCGATGGTTTCATTTTTTATGTTGTGCTCTTTACTTTAACATGAAAATCACAAAGCGAGAACAAAAATTTGGATTATAAAAAAAAAAATTTTTTTATTTTTTATGATAAAAATAATTTTGTATTTGATTTATTAACACATTTAATAAATTCATGTGGTTAATTATAAGCAAATCGATAAATAAATAATGAATTTTGAATTTTTCAAAAAAAAAAAAATCCGATGGTTTCATTTTTTATGTTGTGCTCTTTACTTTAACATGAAAATCACAAAGCGAGAACAAAAATTTGGATTATAAAAAAAAAAAAATTTTATTTTTTATGATAAAAATAATTTTGTATTAGATTTATTAACACATTTAATAAATTCATGTGGTTAATTATAAGCAAATCGATAAATAAATAATGAATTTTGAATTTTTCAAAAAAAAAAAAAAATCCGATGGTATCATTTTTTATGTTGTGCTCTTTACTTTAACATGAAAATCACAAAGCGAGAACAAAAATTTGGATTATAAAAAAAAAAAATTTTTATTTTTTATGATAAAAATAATTTTTTATTAGATTTATTAACACATTTAATAAATTCATGTGGTTAATTATAAGCAAATCGATAAATAAATAATGAATTTTGAATTTTTGAAAAAAAAAAAAAATCCGATGGTTTCATTTTTTATGTTGTGCTCTTTACTTTAACATGAAAATCACAAAGCGAGAACAAAAATTTGGATTATAAAAAAAAAAAAAATTATTTTTTATGATAAAAATAATTATGTATTAGATTTATTAACACATTTAATAAATTCATGTGGTTAATTATAAGCAAATTTACTTTAACATGAAAATCACAAAGCGAGAACAAAAATTTGGATTATAAAAAAAAAAAAAAATTATTTTTTATGATAAAAATAATTTTTTATTAGATTTATTAACACATTTAATAAATTCATGTGGTTAATTATAAGCAAATCGATAAATAAATAATGAATTTTGAATTTTTGAAAAAAAAAAAATCCGATGGTTTCATTTTTTATGTTGTGCTCTTTACTTTAACATGAAAATTACAAAGCGAGAACAAAAATTTGGATTATAAAAAAAAAAAATTTTATTTTTTATGATAAAAATAATTATGTATTAGATTTATTAACACATTTAATAAATTCATGTGGTTAATTATAAGCAAATCGATAAATAAATAATGAATTTTGAATTTTTGAAAAAAAAAAAATCCGATGGTTTCATTTTTTATGTTGTGCTCTTTACTTTAACATGAAAATCACAAAGCGAGAACAAAAATTTGGATTATAAAAAAAAAAAAATTTTATTTTTTATGATAAAAATAATTTTTTATTAGATTTATTAACACATTTAATAAATTCATGTGGTTAATTATAAGCAAATTACGTTGATAAATGATAAAAATAATTTTTTATTAGATTTATTAACACATTTAATAAATTCATGTGGTTAATTATAAGCAAATCGATAAATAAATAATGAATTTTGAATTTTTGAAAAAAAAAAAAAAATCCGATGGTTTCATTTTTTATGTTGTGCTCTTTACTTTAACATGAAAATCACAAAGCGAGAACAAAAATTTGGATTATAAAAAAAAAAAAATTTATTTTTTATGATAAAAATAATTTTGTATTAGATTTATTAACACATTTAATAAATTCATGTGGTTAATTATAAGCAAATCGATAATAAATAATGAATTTTGAATTTTTGAAAAAAAAAAAAAATTCGATGGTTTCATTTTTTATGTTGTGCTCTTTACTTTAACATGAAAATAACAAAGCGAGAACAAAAATTTGGATTATAAAAAAAAAAAATTTTATTTTTTATGATAAAAATAATTATGTATTAGATTTATTAACACATTTAATAAATTCATGTGGTTAATTATAAGCAAATTTACTTTAACATGAAAATCACAAAGCGAGAACAAAAATTTGGATTACAAAAAAAAAAAAAAATTTATTTTTTATGATAAAAATAATTTTTTATTAGATTTATTAACACATTTAATAAATTCATGTGGTTAATTATAAGCAAATTTACTTTAACATGAAAATCACAAAGCGAGAACAAAAATTTGGATTACAAAAAAAAAAAAAAATTTATTTTTTATGATAAAAATAATTTTTTATTAGATTTATTAACACATTTAATAAATTCATGTGGTTAATTATAAGCAAATCGATAAATAAATAATGAATTTTGAATTTTTGAAAAAAAAAAAATCCGATGGTTTCATTTTTTATGTTGTGCTCTTTACTTTAACATGAAAATCACAAAGCGAGAACAAAAATTTGGATTATAAAAAAAAAAATTTTTATTTTTTATGATAAAAATAATTATGTATTAGATTTATTAACACATTTAATAAATTCATGTGGTTAATTATAAGCAAATCGATAAATAAATAATGAATTTTGAATTTTTGAAAAAAAAAAAAAAATCCGATGGTTTCATTTTTTATGTTGTGCTCTTTACTTTAACATGAAAATCACAAAGCGAGAACAAAAATTTGGATTATAAAAAAAAAAAAATTTATTTTTTATGATAAAAATAATTATGTATTAGATTTATTAACACATTTAATAAATTCATGTGGTTAATTATAAGCAAATTTACTTTAACATGAAAATCACAAAGCGAGAACAAAAATTTGGATTACAAAAAAAAAAAAAAATTTATTTTTTATGATAAAAATAATTTTTTATTAGATTTATTAACACATTTAATAAATTCATGTGGTTAATTATAAGCAAATCGATAATAAATAATGAATTTTGAATTTTTGAAAAAAAAAAAAAATTCGATGGTTTCATTTTTTATGTTGTGCTCTTTACTTTAACATGAAAATAACAAAGCGAGAACAAAAATTTGGATTATAAAAAAAAAAAATTTTATTTTTTATGATAAAAATAATTATGTATTAGATTTATTAACACATTTAATAAATTCATGTGGTTAATTATAAGCAAATTTACTTTAACATGAAAATCACAAAGCGAGAACAAAAATTTGGATTACAAAAAAAAAAAAAAATTTATTTTTTATGATAAAAATAATTTTTTATTAGATTTATTAACACATTTAATAAATTCATGTGGTTAATTATAAGCAAATTTACTTTAACATGAAAATCACAAAGCGAGAACAAAAATTTGGATTACAAAAAAAAAAAAAAATTTATTTTTTATGATAAAAATAATTTTTTATTAGATTTATTAACACATTTAATAAATTCATGTGGTTAATTATAAGCAAATCGATAAATAAATAATGAATTTTGAATTTTTGAAAAAAAAAAAATCCGATGGTTTCATTTTTTATGTTGTGCTCTTTACTTTAACATGAAAATCACAAAGCGAGAACAAAAATTTGGATTATAAAAAAAAAAATTTTTATTTTTTATGATAAAAATAATTATGTATTAGATTTATTAACACATTTAATAAATTCATGTGGTTAATTATAAGCAAATCGATAAATAAATAATGAATTTTGAATTTTTGAAAAAAAAAAAAAAATCCGATGGTTTCATTTTTTATGTTGTGCTCTTTACTTTAACATGAAAATCACAAAGCGAGAACAAAAATTTGGATTATAAAAAAAAAAAAATTTATTTTTTATGATAAAAATAATTATGTATTAGATTTATTAACACATTTAATAAATTCATGTGGTTAATTATAAGCAAATTTACTTTAACATGAAAATCACAAAGCGAGAACAAAAATTTGGATTACAAAAAAAAAAAAAATTTATTTTTTATGATAAAAATAATTTTTTATTAGATTTATTAACACATTTAATAAATTCATGTGGTTAATTATAAGCAAATCGATAATAAATAATGAATTTTGAATTTTTGAAAAAAAAAAAAAATTCGATGGTTTCATTTTTTATGTTGTGCTCTTTACTTTAACATGAAAATAACAAAGCGAGAACAAAAATTTGGATTATAAAAAAAAAAAATTTTATTTTTTATGATAAAAATAATTATGTATTAGATTTATTAACACATTTAATAAATTCATGTGGTTAATTATAAGCAAATTTACTTTAACATGAAAATCACAAAGCGAGAACAAAAATTTGGATTACAAAAAAAAAAAAAAATTTATTTTTTATGATAAAAATAATTTTTTATTAGATTTATTAACACATTTAATAAATTCATGTGGTTAATTATAAGCAAATTTACTTTAACATGAAAATCACAAAGCGAGAACAAAAATTTGGATTACAAAAAAAAAAAAAAATTTATTTTTTATGATAAAAATAATTTTTTATTAGATTTATTAACACATTTAATAAATTCATGTGGTTAATTATAAGCAAATCGATAAATAAATAATGAATTTTGAATTTTTGAAAAAAAAAAAATCCGATGGTTTCATTTTTTATGTTGTGCTCTTTACTTTAACATGAAAATCACAAAGCGAGAACAAAAATTTGGATTATAAAAAAAAAAATTTTTATTTTTTATGATAAAAATAATTATGTATTAGATTTATTAACACATTTAATAAATTCATGTGGTTAATTATAAGCAAATCGATAAATAAATAATGAATTTTGAATTTTTGAAAAAAAAAAAAAAATCCGATGGTTTCATTTTTTATGTTGTGCTCTTTACTTTAACATGAAAATCACAAAGCGAGAACAAAAATTTGGATTATAAAAAAAAAAAAATTTATTTTTTATGATAAAAATAATTATGTATTAGATTTATTAACACATTTAATAAATTCATGTGGTTAATTATAAGCAAATTTACTTTAACATGAAAATCACAAAGCGAGAACAAAAATTTGGATTACAAAAAAAAAAAAAAATTTATTTTTTATGATAAAAATAATTTTTTATTAGATTTATTAACACATTTAATAAATTCATGTGGTTAATTATAAGCAAATTACGTTGATAAATGATAAAAATAATTTTTTATTAGATTTATTAACACATTTAATAAATTCATGTGGTTAATTATAAGCAAATCGATAAATAAATAATGAATTTTGAATTTTTGAAAAAAAAAAAAAAATCCGATGGTTTCATTTTTTATGTTGTGCTCTTTACTTTAACATGAAAATCACAAAGCGAGAACAAAAATTTGGATTATAAAAAAAAAAAAATTTATTTTTTATGATAAAAATAATTATGTATTAGATTTATTAACACATTTAATAAATTCATGTGGTTAATTATAAGCAAATTTACTTTAACATGAAAATCACAAAGCGAGAACAAAAATTTGGATTACAAAAAAAAAAAAAAATTTATTTTTTATGATAAAAATAATTTTTTATTAGATTTATTAACACATTTAATAAATTCATGTGGTTAATTATAAGCAAATCGATAAATAAATAATGAATTTTGAATTTTTGAAAAAAAAAAAATCCGATGGTTTCATTTTTTATGTTGTGCTCTTTACTTTAACATGAAAATCACAAAGCGAGAACAAAAATTTGGATTATAAAAAAAAAAAATTTTATTTTTTATGATAAAAATAATTATGTATTAGATTTATTAACACATTTAATAAATTCATGTGGTTAATTATAAGCAAATCGATAAATAAATAATGAATTTTGAATTTTTGAAAAAAAAAAAATCCGATGGTTTCATTTTTTATGTTGTGCTCTTTACTTTAACATGAAAATCACAAAGCGAGAACAAAAATTTGGATTATAAAAAAAAAAAAATTATTTTTTTTGATAAAAATAATTATGTATTAGATTTATTAACACATTTAATAAATTCATGTGGTTAATTATAAGCAAATCGATAATAAATAATGAATTTTGAATTTTTCAAAAAAAAAAAAAAATCCGATGGATTCATTTTTTATGTTAAGAGATCATTTATGAATATAAAGCCAAATTGTAAACGACATAGTTACGGGTGGAGTAGTGTGAATAGGGAATATCAGCCATCATACTGATACCTAAAACATGCTTTAATCATAGATTGGTCGTATAAATAATAATAATGTTAAATGTAATATACGATCTTATTATGTTCACATATAAGTCAAAGTTGTATATAAAATGTAACATGTTTGAAATGAAACAAAAGATATTGACATACATAATTGCGACCTAACATAATATTCCTGTAGTCAACGACCATACCATGTTTACGTACCGGTTCTCGTCCGATCACCGAAGTCAAACAACATTGGGCATAGTTAGTACTTAGATGGTTGACTGCTTGGGAACACTATGTGTTGTTGGTATTTTTTCCATTTAAATCCGATGGTTTCATTTTTTATGTTGTGCTCTTTACTTTAACATGAAAATCACAAAGCGAGAACAAAAATTTGGATTATAAAAAAAAAATGTTTTTTATTTTTTATGATAAAAATAATTTTGTATTAGATTTATTAACACATTTAATTTTATCTATTTTATAATATATTTATCTATAAATAATGAATTTTGAATTTTTCAAAAAAAAAAAAAATCCGATGGTTTCATTTTTTATGTTGTGCTCTTTACTTTAACATGAAAATCACAAAGCGAGAACAAAAATTTGGATTATAAAAAAAAAAAATTTTTTATTTTTTATGATAAAAATAATTATGTATTAGATTTATTAACACATTTAATAAATTCATGTGGTTAATTATAAGCAAATCGATAATAAATAATGAATTTTGAATTTTTGAAAAAAAAAAAAAATTCGATGGTTTCATTTTTTATGTTGTGCTCTTTACTTTAACATGAAAATAACAAAGCGAGAACAAAAATTTGGATTATAAAAAAAAAAAAAAATTATTTTTTATGATAAAAATAATTTTGTATTAGATTTATTAACACATTTAATAAATTCATGTGGTAAATTATAAGCAAATCGATAAATAAATAATGAATTTTGAATTTTTCAAAAAAAAAAAAAATCCGATGGTTTCATTTTTTATGTTGTGCTCTTTACTTTAACATGAAAATCACAAAGCGAGAACAAAAATTTGGATTATAAAAAAAAAAATTTTTTTATTTTTTATGATAAAAATAAATGTATGAAAATGTATGTATGAAAATCACAAAGCGAGAACAAAAATTTGGATTATAAAAAAAAAAAAAATTTTATTTTTTATGATAAAAATAATTTTGTATTAGATTTATTAACACATTAAAACAAAGCGAGAACAAAAATTTGTATTAAAAAAAAAAAAAAATTTTGTTTTTTGATTTTGTTATTCGTTTGGTCTGTAAGTATATTGAGATGAGAAAAAAAAAATAAATTTAAAAATTTATTTTTTAATGAATTTCGAATATTGATATTTTATTTGGTTAATGTGAGAATTTTGTATCAGTAAGAACAAAATTCCTATTCACATATAATTGGAAATAGGAACAAATAAATATTTGCACCTTTAATGAAAAAAATTAAACGAATAAACCTAAGTTTATCATATGAATTGTATTGGTTTGAAATTAAATTTAATACGAAAAGTTATAAATTAGTTCATAAAATGATTACAATTTTATGAGCAAAATCATAATTTACATTCTGGTTGATCCTGCCAGTAGTTATATGCTTGTCTCAAAGATTAAGCCATGCATGTCTAAGTACACACTCTCGAACAGTGAAACCGCAAAAGGCTCAGTATATCAGTTATGATTTATTAGATCGTATACATAGTTACATGGATAACTGTGGTAATTCTAGAGCTAATACATGCACATAATCACGGACCGCAAGGAACGTGTGCTTTTATTAGATTAAAATCAATCGATACATTAAGGTATATTTATATACTGTGTCGTTAATAAGATGAATCTGAATAACATGTAGATCGCATGGTCCAGTACCGGCGATAGATCTTTCAAATGTCTGCCCTATCAACTATTGATGGTAGTATCTAGGACTACCATGGTTGCAACGGGTAACGGGGAATCAGGGTTCGATTCCGGAGAGGGAGCCTGAGAAACGGCTACCACATCTAAGGAAGGCAGCAGGCGCGTAAATTACCCAATCCCAGCACGGGGAGGTAGTGACGAAAAATAACAATACAGGACTCAATCCGAGGCCCTGTAATTGGAATGAGTACACTTTAAATCCTTTAACAAGGAACAATTGGAGGGCAAGTCTGGTGCCAGCAGCCGCGGTAATTCCAGCTCCAATAGCGTATATTAAAGTTGTTGCGGTTAAAACGTTCGTAGTTGAACTTGTGTCAAGCACAGGTGGTACACCGTAACTGGGTTCGTACATCATCTTGATGCTATGACGTATTACTGTAGTGGCTTAAACGTAAGTTTATCCGCGTAATAAATCTAAATTAGTGCTCTTTACCGAGTGCTGGTCTAGAACAGTACAATTACTTTGAACAAATTAGAGTGCTTAAAGCAGGCCATTTGTGCCTAAATATTCTCTGCATGGAATAATGGAATAAGACGTCTGTTCTATTTTCAATTGGTTTTTAGATCAAGACGTAATGATTAATAGAAGCAGTTGGGGGCATTAGTATTACGGCGCGAGAGGTGAAATTCGTGGACCGTCGTAAGACTAACATAAGCGAAAGCATTTGCCAAAGATGTTTTCATTAATCAAGAACGAAAGTTAGAGGTTCGAAGGCGATCAGATACCGCCCTAGTTCTAACCATAAACGATGCCAGCTAGCAATTGGATGGAGCTACATATATGGCTCTTTCAGTCGCTTTCCGGGAAACCAAAGCTTTTGGGCTCCGGGGGAAGTATGGTTGCAAAGTTGAAACTTAAAGGAATTGACGGAAGGGCACCACCAGGAGTGGAGCCTGCGGCTTAATTTGACTCAACACGGGGAAACTTACCAGGTCCGAACATAAATGAGTAAGACAGATTAATAGCTCTTTCTCGAATCTATGGGTGGTGGTGCATGGCCGTTCTTAGTTCGTGGAGTGATTTGTCTGGTTAATTCCGATAACGAACGAGACTCAAATTTCTTAACTAGATGCCGGCAGGGTTATGGTGTAGAAACTTTGCAGACATTTTTGCCTCTGTTATACTATGCTTCTAACGAGGTGTGGTTTTAATACGTAAGAGTTGTTTGTAAGTGGAGTCATACCTGGTGGTTTGTCCTAATAAGACACTTGCTTCTTAAATAGACAAATTGCGTCTAGCAATATGAGATTGAGCAATAACAGGTCTGTGATGCCCTTAGATGTCCTGGGCTGCACGCGCGCTACAATGAAGGTATCAACGTGTCCTCCTAGTCTAAAAAGACCGGGTAAACCGCTGAACCACCTTCGTGGTTGGGATTGTGGACTGAAACTGTTCACATAAACCTGGAATTCCCAGTAAGTGCGGGTCATAAGCTCGCATTGATTACGTCCCTGCCCTTTGTACACACCGCCCGTCGCTACTACCGATTGAATATGTTAGTGAGGTCCTCGGAGGTGATCACCCTGATGCTTCTTGTGTTGTGGTTGTTTTACCAAAATTGACCGAACTTGTATATTTAGAGGAAGTAAAAGTCGTAACAAGGTTTCCGTAGGTGAACCTGCGGAAGGATCATTAAAGAATTAAAGATCAAAACATTGAATAAAAATAATTGACCATTTCAGAAGTTCTGCAAATATAAATTTATCAATGATAATATTATATTAAGGATTGAAGTATTTCGCTTTTTGAATGGAAAAGACTGGTTTTTATTTCTAAACATAAAACAAATAATCACTCTTAGCGGGGGATCACTAGGCTCGTGGGTCGATGAAGAACGCAGCAAACTGCGTGAAGTTATGTGAACTGCAGGACACATGAACATCAACATTTTGAACGCACATTGCGGTCCATGCTAATAGTATATAATACTCTGCTTGGACCACATATGGTAGAGGGTCACTAATATTCGCTAAATAAATTATTATTTAACAATTTTTGATATGTAAATATTTTATTATATTTACAATATTGTATTAAACAATATTTGTGTAATAATAAATCGGTAA
>CAUVYM010000045.1:20000-22500 GCA_963556165.1 Tipula helvola
TTTTATGATAAAAATAATTTTGTATTAGATTTATTAACACATTTAATAAATTCATGTGGTTAATTATAAGCAAATCGATAAATAAATAGTGAATTTTGAATTTTTCAAAAAAAAAAAAAATCCGATGGTTTCATTTTTTATGTTGTGCTCTTTACTTTAACATGAAAATCACAAAGCGAGAACAAAAATTTGGATTATAAAAAAAAAAAATTTTTTATTTTTTATGATAAAAATAATTTTGTATTTGATTTATTAACACATTTAATAAATTCATGTGGTTAATTATAAGCAAATTTACTTTAACATGAAAATCACAAAGCGAGAACAAAAATTTGGATTATAAAAAAAAAAAAAAATTTATTTTTTATGATAAAAATAATTTTTTATTAGATTTATTAACACATTTAATAAATTCATGTGGTTAATTATAAGCAAATCGATAAATAAATAATGAATTTTGAATTTTTCAAAAAAAAAAAAAATCCGATGGATTCATTTTTTATGTTAAGAGATCATTTATGAATATAAAGCCAAATTGTAAACGACATAGTTACGGGTGGAGTAGTGTGAATAGGGAATATCAGCCATCATACTGATACCTAAAACATGCTTTAATCATAGATTGGTCGTATAAATAATAATAATGTTAAATGTAATATACGATCTTATTATGTTCACATATAAGTCAAAGTTGTATATAAAATGTAACATGTTTAAAATGAAACAAAAGATATTGACATACATAATTGCGACCTAACATAATATTCCTGTAGTCAACGACCATACCATGTTTACGTACCGGTTCTCGTCCGATCACCGAAGTCAAACAACATTGGGCATAGTTAGTACTTAGATGGTTGACTGCTTGGGAACACTATGTGTTGTTGGTATTTTTTCCATTTAAATCCGATGGTTTCATTTTTTATGTTGTGCTCTTTACTTTAACATGAAAATCACAAAGCGAGAACAAAAATTTGGATTATAAAAAAAAAATGTTTTTTATTTTTTATGATAAAAATAATTTTGTATTAGATTTATTAACACATTTAATAAATTCAAGTGGTTAATTATAAGCAAATCGATAAATAAATAATGAATTTTGAATTTTTCAAAAAAAAAAAAAATCCGATGGTTTCATTTTTTATGTTGTGCTCTTTACTTTAACATGAAAATCACAAAGCGAGAACAAAAATTTGGATTATAAAAAAAAAAAAAATTTATTTTTTATGATAAAAATAATTTTGTATTAGATTTATTAGCACATTTAATAAATTCATGTGGTTAATGGATTTCGAAAAAAAAAAAAATTCGATGGTTTCATTTTTTATGTTGTGCTCTTTACTTTAACATGAAAATAACAAAGCGAGAACAAAAATTTGGATTATAAAAAAAAAAAAAAAAATATTTTTTATGATAAAAATAATTTTGTATTAGATTTATTAACACATTTAATAAATTCATGTGGTTAATTATAAGCAAATCGATAAATAAATAATGAATTTTGAATTTTTCAAAAAAAAAAAAAAATCCGATGGTTTCATTTTTTATGTTGTGCTCTTTACTTTAACATGAAAATCACAAAGCGAGAACAAAAATTTGGATTATAAAAAAAAAATTTTTTTTATTTTTTATGATAAAAATAAATGTATGAAAATGTATGTATGAAAATCACAAAGCGAGAACAAAAATTTGGATTATAAAAAAAAAAAAAAATTTATTTTTAATGATAAAAATAATTTTGTATTAGATTTATTAACACATTAAAACAAAGCGAGAACAAAAATTTGTATTAAAAAAAAAAAAAATTTTGTTTTTTGATTTTGTTATTCGGTTGGTCTGTAAGTATATTGAGATGAGAAAAAAAAAATAAATTTAAAAATTTATTTTTTAATGAATTTCGAATCTTGATATTTTATTTGGTTAATGTGAGAATTTTGTATCAGTAAGAACAAAATTCCTATTCACATATAATTTGGAAATAGGAACAAATAAATATTTGCACCTTTAATGAAAAAAATTAAACGAATAAACCTAAGTTTATCATATGAATTGTATTGGTTTGAAATTAAATTTAATACGAAAAGTTATAAATTAGTTCATAAAATGATTACAATTTTATGAGCAAAATCATAATTTACATTCTGGTTGATCCTGCCAGTAGTTATATGCTTGTCTCAAAGATTAAGCCATGCATGTCTAAGTACACACTCTCGAACAGTGAAACCGCAAAAGGCTCAGTATATCAGTTATGATTTATTAGATCGTATACATAGTTACATGGATAACTGTGGTAATTCTAGAGCTAATACATGCACATAATCACGGACCGCAAGGAACGTGTGCTTTTATTAGATTAAAATCAATCGATACATTAAGGTATATTTATATACTGTGTCGTTAATAAGATGAATCTGAATAACATGTAGATCGCATGGTCCAGTACCGGCGATAGATCTTTCAAATGTCTGCCCTATCAACTATTGATGGTAGTATCTAGGAC
>CAUVYM010000046.1:0-71143 GCA_963556165.1 Tipula helvola
CGTAGTATACTATGAGACCGTAATTTAGTGCAAACAAATTTTTTGTTAAAATATTATTATTTTATTGGCTTAATCGATGCTCTAGATTATCAGAATTATGATAAAATAATTTTAATATAAATTTATATAAACACATTTAATAAATACGTACTCTTTCAGAGGCGTACTGTACTACGTAGTATACTATGAGACCGTAATTTAGTGCAAACAAATTTTTTGTTAAAATATTATTATTTTATTGGCTTAATCGATGCTCTAGATTATCAGAATTATGATAAAAATAATTTTAATATAAATTTATATAAACACATTTAATAAATACGTACTCTTTCAGAGGCGTACTGTACTACGTAGTATACTATGAGACCGTAATTTAGTGCAAACAAATTTTTTGTTAAAATATTATTATTTTATTGGCTTAATCGATGCTCTAGATTATCAGAATTATGATAAAAATAATTTTAATATAAATTTATATAAACACATTTAATAAATGCGTACTCTTTCAGAGGCGTACTGTACTACGTAGTATACTATGAGACCGTAATTTAGTGCAAACAAATTTTTTGTTAAAATATTATTATTTTATTGGCTTAATCGATGCTCTAGATTATCAGAATTATGATAAAAATAATTTTAATATAAATTTATATAAACACATTTAATAAATGCGTACTCTTTCAGAGGCGTACTGTACTACGTAGTATACTATGAGACCGTAATTTAGTGCAAACAAATTTTTTGTTAAAATATTATTATTTTATTGGCTTAATCGATGCTCTAGATTATCAGAATTATGATAAAAATAATTTTAATATAAATTTATATAAACACATTTAATAAATGCGTACTCTTTCAGAGGCGTACTGTACTACGTAGTATACTATGAGACCGTAATTTAGTGCAAACAAATTTTTTGTTAAAATATTATTATTTTATTGGCTTAATCGATGCTCTAGATTATCAGAATTATGATAAAAATAATTTTAATATAAATTTATATAAACACATTTAATAAATGCGTACTCTTTCAGAGGCGTACTGTACTACGTAGTATACTATGAGACCGTAATTTAGTGCAAACAAATTTTTTGTTAAAATATTATTATTTTATTGGCTTAATCGATGCTCTAGATTATCAGAATTATGATAAAAATAATTTTAATATAAATTTATATAAACACATTTAATAAATGCGTACTCTTTCAGAGGCGTACTGTACTACGTAGTATAATATGACACCGTAATTTAGTGCAAACAAAATTTTTGTTAAAATATTATTATTTTATTGGCTTAATCGATGCTCTAGATTATCAGAATTATGATAAAAATAATTTTAATATAAATTAATTTAAACACATTTAATAAATGCGTACTCTTTCAGAGGCGTACTGTACTACGTAGTATACTATGAGACCGTAATTTAGTGCAAACAAATTTTTTGTTAAAATATTATTATTTTATTGGCTTAATCGATGCTCTAGATTATCAGAATTATGATAAAAATAATTTTAATATAAATTTATATAAACACATTTAATAAATACGTACTCTTTCAGAGGCGTACTGTACTACGTAGTATACTATGAGACCGTAATTTAGTGCAAACAAATTTTTTGTTAAAATATTATTATTTTATTGGCTTAATCGATGCTCTAGATTATCAGAATTATGATAAAAATAATTTTAATATAAATTTATATAAACACATTTAATAAATGCGTACTCTTTCAGAGGCGTACTGTACTACGTAGTATACTATGAGACCGTAATTTAGTGCAAACAAATTTTTTGTTAAAATATTATTATTTTATTGGCTTAATCGATGCTCTAGATTATCAGAATTATGATAAAAATAATTTTAATATAAATTTATATAAACACATTTAATAAATGCGTACTCTTTCAGAGGCGTACTGTACTACGTAGTATACTATGAGACCGTAATTTAGTGCAAACAAATTTTTTGTTAAAATATTATTATTTTATTGGCTTAATCGATGCTCTAGATTATCAGAATTATGATAAAAATAATTTTAATATAAATTTATATAAACACATTTAATAAATGCGTACTCTTTCAGAGGCGTACTGTACTACGTAGTATACTATGAGACCGATATTTATTGCAAACAAATTTTTTGTTAAAATATTATTATTTTATTGGCTTAAAAATAATTTTAATATAAATTTATATAAACACATTTAATAAATGCGTACTCTTTCAGAGGCGTACTGTACTACGTAGTATACTATGAGACCGTAATTTAGTGCAAACAAATTTTTTGTTAAAATATTATTATTTTATTGGCTTAATCGATGCTCTAGGTTATCAGAATTATGATAAAAATAATTTTAATATAAATTTATATAAACACATTTAATAAATGCGTACTCTTTCAGAGGCGTATTGTACTACGTAGTATACTATGAGACCGTAATTTAGTGCAAACAAATTTTTTGTTAAAAAATTATTATTTTATTGGCTTAATCGATGCTCTAGATTATCAGAATTATGATAAAAATAATTTTAATATAAATTTATATAAACACATTTAATAAATACGTACTCTTTCAGAGGCGTACTGTACTACGTAGTATACTATGAGACCGTAATTTAGTGCAAACAAATTTTTTGTTAAAATATTATTATTTTATTGGCTTAATCGATGCTCTAGGTTATCAGAATTATGATAAAAATAATTTTAATATAAATTTATATAAACACATTTAATAAATGCGTACTCTTTCAGAGGCGTACTGTACTACGTAGTATACTATGAGACCGTAATTTAGTGCAAACAATTTTTTTGTTAAAATATTATTATTTTATTGGCTTAATCGATGCTCTAGATTATCAGAATTATGATAAAAATAATTTTAATATAAATTTATATAAACACATTTAATAAATGCGTACTCTTTCAGAGGCGTACTGTACTACGTAGTATACTATGAGACCGTAATTTAGTGCAAACAAATTTTTTGTTAAAATATTATTATTTTATTGGCTTAATCGATGCTCTAGATTATCAGAATTATGATAAAAATAATTTTAATATAAATTTATATAAACACATTTAATAAATACGTACTCTTTCAGAGGCGTACTGTACTACGTAGTATACTATGAGACCGTAATTTAGTGCAAACAAATTTTTTGTTAAAATATTATTATTTTATTGGCTTAATCGATGCTCTAGATTATCAGAATTATGATAAAAATAATTTTAATATAAATTTATATAAACACACTTAATAAATACGTACTCTTTCAGAGGCGTACTGTACCACGTAGTATACTATGAGACCGTAATTTAGTGCAAACAAATTTTTTGTTAAAATATTATTATTTTATTGGCTTAATCGATGCTCTAGATTATCAGAATTATGATAAAAATAATTTTAATATAAATTTATATAAACACATTTAATAAATGCGTACTCTTTCAGAGGCGTACTGTACTACGTAGTATACTATGAGACCGTAATTTAGTGCAAACAAATTTTTTGTTAAAATATTATTATTTTATTGGCTTAATCGATGCTCTAGGTTATCAGAATTATGATAAAAATAATTTTAATATAAATTTATATAAACACATTTAATAAATGCGTACTCTTTCAGAGGCGTACTGTACTACGTAGTATACTATGAGACCGTAATTTAGTGCAAACAAATTTTTTGTTAAAATATTACTATTTTATTGGCTTAATCGATGCTCTAGATTATCAGAATTATGATAAAAATAATTTTAATATAAATTTATATAAACACATTTAATAAATGCGTACTCTTTCAGAGGCGTACTGTACTACGTAGTATACTATGAGACCGTAATTTAGTGCAAACAAATTTTTTGTTAAAAAATTATTATTTTATTGGCTTAATCGATGCTCTAGATTATCAGAATTATGATAAAAATAATTTTAATATAAATTTATATAAACACATTTAATAAATACGTACTCTTTCAGAGGCGTACTGTACTACGTAGTATACTATGAGACCGTAATTTAGTGCAAACAAATTTTTTGTTAAAATATTATTATTTTATTGGCTTAATCGATGCTCTAGATTATCAGAATTATGATAAAAATAATTTTAATATAAATTTATATAAACACATTTAATAAATGCGTACTCTTTCAGAGGCGTACTGTACTACGTAGTATACTATGAGACCGTAATTTAGTGCAAACAAATTTTTTGTTAAAATATTATTATTTTATTGGCTTAATCGATGCTCTAGATTATCAGAATTATGATAAAAATAATTTTAATATAAATTTATATAAACACATTTAATAAATGCGTACTCTTTCAGAGGCGTACTGTACTACGTAGTATACTATGAGACCGTAATTTAGTGCAAACAAATTTTTTGTTAAAATATTATTATTTTATTGGCTTAATCGATGCTCTAGATGATCAGAATTATGATAAAAATAATTTTAATATAAATTTATATAAACACATTTAATAAATGCGTACTCTTTCAGAGGCGTACTGTACTACGTAGTATACTATGAGACCGTAATTTAGTGCAAACAAATTTTTTGTTAAAATATTATTATTTTATTGGCTTAATCGATGCTCTAGATTATCAGAATTATGATAAAAATAATTTTAATATAAATTTATATAAACACATTTAATAAATACGTACTCTTTCAGAGGCGTACTGTACTACGTAGTATACTATGAGACCGTAATTTAGTGCAAACAAATTTTTTGTTAAAATATTATTATTTTATTGGCTTAATCGATGCTCTAGATTATCAGAATTATGATAAAAATAATTTTAATATAAATTTATATAAACACATTTAATAAATGCGTACTCTTTCAGAGGCGTACTGTACTACGTAGTATACTATGAAACCGTAATTTAGTGCAAACAAATTTTTTGTTAAAATATTATTATTTTATTGGCTTAATCGATGCTCTAGATTATCAGAATTATGATAAAAATAATTTTAATATAAATTTATATAAACACATTTAATAAATGCGTACTCTTTCAGAGGCGTACTGTACTACGTAGTATACTATGAGACCGTAATTTAGTGCAAACAAATTTTTTGTTAAAATATTATTATTTTATTGGCTTAATCGATGCTCTAGATTATCAGAATTATGATAAAAATAATTTTAATATAAATTTATATAAACACATTTAATAAATACGTACTCTTTCAGAGGCGTACTGTACTACGTAGTATACTATGAGACCGTAATTTAGTGCAAACAAATTTTTTGTTAAAATATTATTATTTTATTGGCTTAATCTCTAGATTATCAGAATTATGATAAAAATAATTTTAATATAAATTTATATAAACACATTTAATAAATGCGTACTCTTTCAGAGGCGTACTGTACTACGTAGTATACTATGAGACCGTAATTTAGTGCAAACAAATTTTTTGTTAAAATATTATTATTTTATTGGCTTAATCGATGCTCTAGATTATCAGAATTATGATAAAAATAATTTTAATATAAATTTATATAAACACATTTAATAAATGCGTACTCTTTCAGAGGCGTACTGTACTACGTAGTATACTATGAGACCGTAATTTAGTGCAAACAAATTTTTTGTTAAAATATTATTATTTTATTGGCTTAATCGATGCTCTAGATTATCAGAATTATGATAAAAATAATTTTAATATAAATTTATATAAACACATTTAATAAATGCGTACTCTTTCAGAGGCGTACTGTACTACGTAGTATACTATGAGACCGTAATTTAGTGCAAACAAATTTTTTGTTAAAATATTATTATTTTATTGGCTTAATCGATGCTCTAGATTATCAGAATTATGATAAAAATAATTTTAATATAAATTTATATAAACACATTTAATAAATGCGTACTCTTTCAGAGGCGTACTGTACTACGTAGTATACTATGAGACCGTAATTTAGTGCAAACAAATTTTTTGTTAAAATATTATTATTTTATTGGCTTAATCGATGCTCTAGATTATCAGAATTATGATACAAATAATTTTAATATAAATTTATATAAACACATTTAATAAATACGTACTCTTTCAGAGGCGTACTGTACTACGTAGTATACTATGAGACCGTAATTTAGTGCAAACAAATTTTTTGTTAAAATATTATTATTTTATTGGCTTAATCGATGCTCTAGATTATCAGAATTATGATAAAAATAATTTTAATATAAATTTATATAAACACATTTAATAAATACGTACTCTTTCAGAGGCGTACTGTACTACGTAGTATACTATGAGACCGTAATTTAGTGCAAACAAATTTTTGTTAAAATATTATTATTTTATTGGCTTAATCGATGCTCTAGATTATCAGAATTATGATAAAAATAATTTTAATATAAATTTATATAAACACATTTAATAAATGCGTACTCTTTCAGAGGCGTACTGTACTACGTAGTATACTATGAGACCGTAATTTAGTGCAAACAAATTTTTTGTTAAAATATTATTATTTTATTGGCTTAATCGATGCTCTAGATTATCAGAATTATGATAAAAATACTTTTAATATAAATTTATATAAACACATTTAATAAATACGTACTCTTTCAGAGGCGTACTGTACTACGTAGTATACTATGAGACCGTAATTTAGTGCAAACAAATTTTTTGATAAAATATTATTATTTTATTGGCTTAATCGATGCTCTAGATTATCAGAATTATGATAAAAATAATTTTAATATAAATTTATATAAACACATTTAATAAATACGTACTCTTTCAGAGGCGTACTGTACTACGTAGTATACTATGAGACCGTAATTTAGTGCAAACAAATTTTTTGTTAAAATATTATTATTTTATTGGCTTAATCGATGCTCTAGATTATCAGAATTATGATAAAAATAATTTTAATATAAATTTATATAAACACATTTAATAAATGCGTACTCTTTCAGAGGCGTACTGTACTACGTAGTATACTATGAGACCGTAATTTAGTGCAAACAAATTTTTTGTTAAAATATTATTATTTTATTGGCTTAATCGATGCTCTAGATTATCAGAATTATGATAAAAATAATTTTAATATAAATTTATATAAACACATTTAATAAATGCGTACTCTTTCAGAGGCGTACTGTACTACGTAGTATACTATGAGACCGTAATTTAGTGCAAAAAATTTTTTGTTAAAATATTATTATTTTATTGGCTTAATCGATGCTCTAGATTATCAGAATTATGATAAAAATAATTTTAATATAAATTTATATAAACACATTTAATAAATGCGTACTCTTTCAGAGGCGTACTGTACTACGTAGTATACTATGAGACCGTAATTTAGTGCAAACAAATTTTTTGTTAAAATATTATTATTTTATTGGCTTAATCGATGCTCTAGATTATCAGAATTATGATAAAAATAATTTTAATATAAATTTATATAAACACATTTAATAAATGCGTACTCTTTCAGAGGCGTACTGTACTACGTAGTATACTATGAGACCGTAATTTAGTGCAAACAAATTTTTTGTTAAAATATTATTATTTTATTGGCTTAATCGATGCTCTAGATTATCAGAATTATGATAAAAATAATTTTAATATAAATTTATATAAACACATTTAATAAATGCGTACTCTTTCAGAGGCGTACTGTACTACGTAGTATAATATGACACCGTAATTTAGTGCAAACAAAATTTTTGTTAAAATATTATTATTTTATTGGCTTAATCGATGCTCTAGATTATCAGAATTATGATAAAAATAATTTTAATATAAATTAATTTAAACACATTTAATAAATGCGTACTCTTTCAGAGGCGTACTGTACTACGTAGTATACTATGAGACCGTAATTTAGTGCAAACAAATTTTTTGTTAAAATATTATTATTTTATTGGCTTAATCGATGCTCTAGATTATCAGAATTATGATAAAAATAATTTTAATATAAATTTATATAAACACATTTAATAAATACGTACTCTTTCAGAGGCGTACTGTACTACGTAGTATACTATGAGACCGTAATTTAGTGCAAACAAATTTTTTGTTAAAATATTATTATTTTATTGGCTTAATCGATGCTCTAGATTATCAGAATTATGATAAAAATAATTTTAATATAAATTTATATAAACACATTTAATAAATGCGTACTCTTTCAGTGGCGTACTGTACTACGTAGTATACTATGAGACCGTAATTTAGTGCAAACAAATTTTTTGTTAAAATATTATTATTTTATTGGCTTAATCGATGCTCTAGATTATCAGAATTATGATAAAAATAATTTTAATATAAATTTATATAAACACATTTAATAAATGCGTACTCTTTCAGAGGCGTACTGTACTACGTAGTATACTATGAGACCGTAATTTAGTGCAAACAAATTTTTTGTTAAAATATTATTATTTTATTGGCTTAATCGATGCTCTAGATTATCAGAATTATGATAAAAATAATTTTAATATAAATTTATATAAACACATTTAATAAATACGTACTCTTTCAGAGGCGTACTGTACTACGTAGTATATTATGAGACCGTAATTTAGTGCAAACAAATTTTTTGTTAAAATATTATTATTTTATTGGCTTAATCGATGCTCTAGATTATCAGAATTATGATAAAAATAATTTTAATATAAATTTATATAAACACATTTAATAAATACGTACTCTTTCAGAGGCGTACTGTACTACGTAGTATACTATGAGACCGTAATTTAGTGCAAACAAATTTTTTGTTAAAATATTATTATTTTATTGGCTTAATCGATGCTCTAGATTATCAGAATTATGATAAAAATAATTTTAATATAAATTTATATAAACACATTTAATAAATACGTACTCTTTCAGAGGCGTACTGTACTACGTAGTATACTATGAGACCGTAATTTAGTGCAAACAAATTTTTTGTTAAAATATTATTATTTTATTGGCTTAATCGATGCTCTAGATTATCAGAATTATGATAAAAATAATTTTAATATAAATTTATATAAACACATTTAATAAATGCGTACTCTTTCAGAGGCGTACTGTACTACGTAGTATACTATGAGACCGTAATTTAGTGCAAACAAATTTTTTGTTAAAATATTATTATTTTATTGGCTTAATCGATGCTCTAGATTATCAGAATTATGATAAAAATAATTTTAATATAAATTTATATAAACACATTTAATAAATGCGTACTCTTTCAGAGGCGTACTGTACTACGTAGTATCCTATGAGACCGTAATTTAGTGCAAACAAATTTTTTGTTAAAATATTATTATTTTATTGGCTTAATCGATGCTCTAGATTATCAGAATTATGATAAAAATAATTTTAATATAAATTTATATAAACACATTTAATAAATGCGTACTCTTTCAGAGGCGTACTGTACTACGTAGTATACTATGAGACCGTAATTTAGTGCAAACAAATTTTTGTTAAAATATTATTATTTTATTGGCTTAATCGATGCTCTAGATTATCAGAATTATGATAAAAATAATTTTAATATAAATTTATATAAACACATTTAATAAATGCGTACTCTTTCAGAGGCATACTGTACTACGTAGTATACTATGAGACCGTAATTTAGTGCAAACAAATTTTTGTTAAAATATTATTATTTTATTGGCTTAATCGATGCTCTAGATTATCAGAATTATGATAAAAATAATTTTAATATAAATTTATATAAACACATTTAATAAATGCGTACTCTTTCAGAGGCGTACTGTACTACGTAGTATACTATGAGACCGTAATTTAGTGCAAACAAATTTTTTGTTAAAATATTATTATTTTATTGGCTTAATCGATGCTCTAGATTATCAGAATTATGATAAAAATAATTTTAATATAAATTTATATAAACACATTTAATAAATGCGTACTCTTTCAGAGGCGTACTGTACTACGTAGTATACTATGAGACCGTAATTTAGTGCAAACAAAATTTTTGTTAAAATATTATTATTTTATTGGCTTAATCGATGCTCTAGATTATCAGAATTATGATAAAAATAATTTTAATATAAATTTATATAAACACATTTAATAAATGCGTACTCTTTCAGAGGCGTACTGTACTACGTAGTATACTATGAGACCGTAATTTAGTGCAAACAAATTTTTTGTTAAAATATTATTATTTTATTGGCTTAATCGATGCTCTAGATTATCAGAATTATGATAAAAATAATTTTAATATAAATTTATATAAACACATTTAATAAATACGTACTCTTTCAGAGGCGTACTGTACTACGTAGTATACTATGAGACCGTAATTTAGTGCAAACAAATTTTTTGTTAAAATATTATTGTTTTATTGGCTTAATCGATGCTCTAGATTATCAGAATTATGATAAAAATAATTTTAATATAAATTTATATAAACACATTTAATAAATGCGTACTCTTTCAGAGGCGTACTGTACTACGTTGTATACTATGAGACCGTAATTTAGTGCAAACAAATTTTTTGTTAAAATATTATTTTTATTGGCTTAATCGATGCTCTAGATTATCAGAATTATGATAAAAATAATTTTAATATAAATCTATATAAACACATTTAATAAATGCGTACTCTTTCAGAGGCGTACTGTACTACGTAGTATACTATGAGACCGTAATTTAGTGCAAACAAATTTTTTGTTAAAATATTATTATTTTATTGGCTTAATCGATGCTCTAGATTATCAGAATTATGATAAAAATAATTTTAATATAAATTTATATAAACACATTTAATAAATGCGTACTCTTTCAGAGGCGTACTGTACTACGTAGTATACTATGAGACCGTAATTTAGTGCAAACAAATTTTTTGTTAAAATATTATTATTTTATTGGCTTAATCGATGCTCTAGATTATCAGAATTATGATAAAAATAATTTTAATATAAATTTATATAAACACATTTAATAAATGCGTACTCTTTCAGAGGCGTACTGTACTACGTAGTATACTATGAGACCGTAATTTAGTGCAAACAAAATTTTTGTTAAAATATTATTATTTTATTGGCTTAATCGATGCTCTAGATTATCAGAATTATGATAAAAATAATTTTAATATAAATTTATATAAACACATTTAATAAATGCGTACTCTTTCAGAGGCGTACTGTACTACGTAGTATACTATGAGACCGTAATTTAGTGCAAACAAATTTTTTGTTAAAATATTATTATTTTATTGGCTTAATCGATGCTCTAGATTATCAGAATTATGATAAAAATAATTTTAATATAAATTTATATAAACACATTTAATAAATGCGTACTCTTTCAGAGGCGTACTGTACTACGTAGTATACTATGAGACCGTAATTTAGTGCAAACAAAATTTTTGTTAAAATATTATTATTTTATTGGCTTAATCGATGCTCTAGATTATCAGAATTATGATAAAAATAATTTTAATATAAATTTATATAAACACATTTAATAAATGCGTACTCTTTCAGAGGCGTACTGTACTACGTAATATACTATGAGACCGTAATTTAGTGCAAACAAATTTTTTGTTAAAATATTATTATTTTATTGGCTTAATCGATGCTCTAGATTATCAGAATTATGATAAAAATAATTTTAATATAAATTTATATAAACACATTTAATAAATACGTACTCTTTCAGAGGCGTACTGTACTACGTAGTATACTATGAGACCGTAATTTAGTGCAAACAAATTTTTTGTTAAAATATTATTGTTTTATTGGCTTAATCGATGCTCTAGATTATCAGAATTATGATAAAAATAATTTTAATATAAATTTATATAAACACATTTAATAAATACGTACTCTTTCAGAGGCGTACTGTACTACGTAGTATACTATGAGACCGTAATTTAGTGCAAACAAATTTTTTGTTAAAATATTATTATTTTATTGGCTTAATCGATGCTCTAGATTATCAGAATTATGATAAAAATAATTAATATAAATCTATATAAACACATTTAATAAATGCGTACTCTTTCAGAGGCGTACTGTACTACGTAGTATACTATGAGACCGTAATTTAGTGCAAACAAATTTTTTGTTAAAATATTATTATTTTATTGGCTTAATCGATGCTCTAGATTATCAGAATTATGATAAAAATAATTTTAATATAAATTTATATAAACACATTTAATAAATGCGTACTCTTTCAGAGGCGTACTGTACTACGTAGTATACTATGAGACCGTAATTTAGTGCAAACAAATTTTTTGTTAAAATATTATTATTTTATTGGCTTAATCGATGCTCTAGATTATCAGAATTATGATAAAAATAATTTTAATATAAATTTATATAAACACATTTAATAAATGCGTACTCTTTCAGAGGCGTACTGTACTACGTAGTATACTATGAGACCGTAATTTAGTGCAAACAAATTTTTTGTTAAAATATTATTATTTTATTGGCTTAATCGATGCTCTAGATTATCAGAATTATGATAAAAATAATTTTAATATAAATTTATATAAACACATTTAATAAATGCGTACTCTTTCAGAGGCGTACTGTACTACGTAGTATACTATGAGACCGTAATTTAGTGCAAACAAATTTTTTGTTAAAATATTATTATTTTATTGGCTTAATCGATGCTCTAGATTATCAGAATTATGATAAAAATAATTTTAATATAAATTTATATAAACACATTTAATAAATGCGTACTCTTTCAGAGGCGTACTGTACTACGTAGTATACTATGAGACCGTAATTTAGTGCAAACAAATTTTTTGTTAAAATATTATTATTTTATTGGCTTAATCGATGCTCTAGATTATCAGAATTATGATAAAAATAATTTTAATATAAATTTATATAAACACATTTAATAAATACGTACTCTTTCAGAGGCGTACTGTACTACGTAGTAT
Source organism: Tipula helvola (assembly GCA_963556165.1). Taxonomy (NCBI): domain Eukaryota; kingdom Metazoa; phylum Arthropoda; class Insecta; order Diptera; family Tipulidae; genus Tipula; species Tipula helvola. The sequence continues at coordinate 12,914 of CAUVYM010000046.1, forward strand.
ACTATGAGACCGTAATTTAGTGCAAACAAATTTTTTGTTAAAATATTATTGTTTTATTGGCTTAATCGATGCTCTAGATTATCAGAATTATGATAAAAATAATTTTAATATAAATTTATATAAACACATTTAATAAATACGTACTCTTTCAGAGGCGTACTGTACTACGTAGTATACTATGAGACCGTAATTTAGTGCAAACAAATTTTTTGTTAAAATATTATTATTTTATTGGCTTAATCGATGCTCTAGATTATCAGAATTATGATAAAAATAATTAATATAAATCTATATAAACACATTTAATAAATGCGTACTCTTTCAGAGGCGTACTGTACTACGTAGTATACTATGAGACCGTAATTTAGTGCAAACAAATTTTTTGTTAAAATATTATTATTTTATTGGCTTAATCGATGCTCTAGATTATCAGAATTATGATAAAAATAATTTTAATATAAATTTATATAAACACATTTAATAAATGCGTACTCTTTCAGAGGCGTACTGTACTACGTAGTATACTATGAGACCGTAATTTAGTGCAAACAAATTTTTTGTTAAAATATTATTATTTTATTGGCTTAATCGATGCTCTAGATTATCAGAATTATGATAAAAATAATTTTAATATAAATTTATATAAACACATTTAATAAATGCGTACTCTTTCAGAGGCGTACTGTACTACGTAGTATACTATGAGACCGTAATTTGGTGCAAACAAATTTTTTGTTAAAATATTATTATTTTATTGGCTTAATCGATGCTCTAGATTATCAGAATTATGATAAAAATAATTTTAATATAAATTTATATAAACACATTTAATAAATGCGTACTCTTTCAGAGGCGTACTGTACTACGTAGTATACTATGAGACCGTAATTTGGTGCAAACAAATTTTTTGTTAAAATATTATTATTTTATTGGCTTAATCGATGCTCTAGATTATCAGAATTATGATAAAAATAATTTTAATATAAATTTATATAAACACATTTAATAAATGCGTACTCTTTCAGAGGCGTACTGTACTACGTAGTATACTATGAGACCGTAATTTAGTGCAAACAAATTTTTTGTTAAAATATTATTATTTTATTGGCTTAATCGATGCTCTAGATTATCAGAATTATGATAAAAATAATTTTAATATAAATTTATATAAACACATTTAATAAATGCGTACTCTTTCAGAGGCGTACTGTACTACGTACATAGTATACTATGAGACCGTAATTTAGTGCAAACAAATTTTTTGTTAAAATATTATTATTTTATTGGCTTAATCGATGCTCTAGATTATCAGAATTATGATAAAAATAATTTTAATATAAATTTATATAAACACATTTAATAAATACGTACTCTTTCAGAGGCGTACTGTACTACGTAGTATACTATGAGACCGTAATTTAGTGCAAACAAATTTTTTGTTAAAATATTATTATTTTATTGGCTTAATCGATGTTCTAGATTATCAGAATTATGATAAAAATAATTTTAATATAAATTTATATAAACACATTTAATAAATGCGTACTCTTTCAGAGGCGTACTGTACTACGTAGTATACTATGAGACCGTAATTTAGTGCAAACAAATTTTTTGTTAAAATATTATTATTTTATTGGCTTAATCGATGCTCTAGATTATCAGAATTATGATAAAAATAATTTTAATATAAATTTATATAAACACATTTAATAAATGCGTACTCTTTCAGAGGCGTACTGTACTACGTAGTATACTATGAGACCGTAATTTAGTGCAAACAAATTTTTTGTTAAAATATTATTATTTTATTGGCTTAATCGATGCTCTAGATTATCAGAATTATGATAAAAATAATTTTAATATAAATTTATATAAACACATTTAATAAATACGTACTCTTTCAGAGGCGTACTGTACTACGTAGTATACTATGAGACCGTAATTTGGTGCAAACAAATTTTTTGTTAAAATATTATTGTTTTATTGGCTTAATCGATGCTCTAGATTATCAGAATTATGATAAAAATAATTTTAATATAAATTTATATAAACACATTTAATAAATACGTACTCTTTCAGAGGCGTACTGTACTACGTAGTATACTATGAGACCGTAATTTAGTGCAAACAAATTTTTTGTTAAAATATTATTATTTTATTGGCTTAATCGATGCTCTAGATTATCAGAGATAATCTAGAGCATCGATTATCTAGAGCATCGATTAAGCCAATAAAATAATAATATTTTAACAAAAAATTTGTTTGCACTAAATTACGGTCTCATAGTATACTATGTACGTAGTACAGTACGCCTCTGAAAGAGTACGCATTTATTAAATGTGTTTATATAAATTTATATTAAAATTATTTTTATCATAATTCTGATAATCTAGAGCATCGATTAAGCCAATAAAATAATAATATTTTAACAAAAAATTTGTTTGCACTAAATTACGGTCTCATAGTATACTACGTAGTACAGTACGCCTCTGAAAGAGTACGCATTTATTAAATGTGTTTATATAAATTTATATTAAAATTATTTTTATCATAATTCTGATAATCTAGAGCATCGATTAAGCCAATAAAATAATAATATTTTAACAAAAAATTTGTTTGCACCAAATTACGGTCTCATAGTATACTACGTAGTACAGTACGCCTCTGAAAGAGTACGCATTTATTAAATGTGTTTATATAAATTTATATTAAAATTATTTTTATCATAATTCTGATAATCTAGAGCATCGATTAAGCCAATAAAATAATAATATTTTAACAAAAAATTTGTTTGCACCAAATTACGGTCTCATAGTATACTACGTAGTACAGTACGCCTCTGAAAGAGTACGCATTTATTAAATGTGTTTATATAAATTTATATTAAAATTATTTTTATCATAATTCTGATAATCTAGAGCATCGATTAAGCCAATAAAATAATAATATTTTAACAAAAAATTTGTTTGCACTAAATTACGGTCTCATAGTATACTACGTAGTACAGTACGCCTCTGAAAGAGTACGCATTTATTAAATGTGTTTATATAAATTTATATTAAAATTATTTTTATCATAATTCTGATAATCTAGAGCATCGATTAAGCCAATAAAATAATAATATTTTAACAAAAAATTTGTTTGCACTAAATTACGGTCTCATAGTATACTACGTAGTACAGTACGCCTCTGAAAGAGTACGCATTTATTAAATGTGTTTATATAGATTTATATTAATTATTTTTATCATAATTCTGATAATCTAGAGCATCGATTAAGCCAATAAAATAATAATATTTTAACAAAAAATTTGTTTGCACTAAATTACGGTCTCATAGTATACTACGTAGTACAGTACGCCTCTGAAAGAGTACGTATTTATTAAATGTGTTTATATAAATTTATATTAAAATTATTTTTATCATAATTCTGATAATCTAGAGCATCGATTAAGCCAATAAAACAATAATATTTTAACAAAAAATTTGTTTGCACTAAATTACGGTCTCATAGTATACTACGTAGTACAGTACGCCTCTGAAAGAGTACGTATTTATTAAATGTGTTTATATAAATTTATATTAAAATTATTTTTATCATAATTCTGATAATCTAGAGCATCGATTAAGCCAATAAAATAATAATATTTTAACAAAAAATTTGTTTGCACTAAATTACGGTCTCATAGTATACTACGTAGTACAGTACGCCTCTGAAAGAGTACGCATTTATTAAATGTGTTTATATAAATTTATATTAAAATTATTTTTATCATAATTCTGATAATCTAGAGCATCGATTAAGCCAATAAAATAATAATATTTTAACAAAAAATTTGTTTGCACTAAATTACGGTCTCATAGTATACTACGTAGTACAGTACGCCTCTGAAAGAGTACGCATTTATTAAATGTGTTTATATAAATTTATATTAAAATTATTTTTATCATAATTCTGATAATCTAGAGCATCGATTAAGCCAATAAAAATAATATTTTAACAAAAAATTTGTTTGCACTAAATTACGGTCTCATAGTATACTACGTAGTACAGTACGCCTCTGAAAGAGTACGCATTTATTAAATGTGTTTATATAAATTTATATTAAAATTATTTTTATCATAATTCTGATAATCTAGAGCATCGATTAAGCCAATAAAACAATAATATTTTAACAAAAAATTTGTTTGCACTAAATTACGGTCTCATAGTATACTACGTAGTACAGTACGCCTCTGAAAGAGTACGTATTTATTAAATGTGTTTATATAAATTTATATTAAAATTATTTTTATCATAATTCTGATAATCTAGAGCATCGATTAAGCCAATAAAATAATAATATTTTAACAAAAAATTTGTTTGCACTAAATTACGGTCTCATAGTATACTACGTAGTACAGTACGCCTCTGAAAGAGTACGCATTTATTAAATGTGTTTATATAAATTTATATTAAAATTATTTTTATCATAATTCTGATAATCTAGAGCATCGATTAAGCCAATAAAATAATAATATTTTAACAAAAAATTTGTTTGCACTAAATTACGGTCTCATAGTATACTACGTAGTACAGTACGCCTCTGAAAGAGTACGTATTTATTAAATGTGTTTATATAAATTTATATTAAAATTATTTTTATCATAATTCTGATAATCTAGAGCATCGATTAAGCCAATAAAATAATAATATTTTAACAAAAAATTTGTTTGCACTAAATTACGGTCTCATAGTATACTATGTACGTAGTACAGTACGCCTCTGAAAGAGTACGCATTTATTAAATGTGTTTATATAAATTTATATTAAAATTATTTTTATCATAATTCTGATAATCTAGAGCATCGATTAAGCCAATAAAATAATAATATTTTAACAAAAAATTTGTTTGCACTAAATTACGGTCTCATAGTATACTACGTAGTACAGTACGCCTCTGAAAGAGTACGCATTTATTAAATGTGTTTATATAAATTTATATTAAAATTATTTTTATCATAATTCTGATAATCTAGAGCATCGATTAAGCCAATAAAATAATAATATTTTAACAAAAAATTTGTTTGCACTAAATTACGGTCTCATAGTATACTACGTAGTACAGTGTGCCTCTGAAAGAGCACGCATTTATTAAATGTGGTTATATAAATTTATATTAAAATTATTTTTATCGTAATTCTGATAACCTAGAGCATCGATTAAGCCAATAAAATAATAATATTTTAACAAAAAATTTGTTTGCACTAAATTACGGTCTCATAGTATACTTACTACGTAGTACAGTACGCCTCTGAAAGAGTACGCATTTATTAAATGTGTTTATATAAATTTATATTAAAATTATTTTTATCATAATTCTGATAATCTAGAGCATCGATTAAGCCAATAAAATAATAATATTTTAACAAAAAATTTGTTTGCACTAAATATCGGTCTCATAGTATACTACGTAGTACAGTGTGCCTCTGAAAGAGCACGCATTTATTAAATGTGGTTATATAAATTTATATTAAAATTATTTTTATCGTAATTCTGATAACCTAGAGCATCGATTAAGCCAATAAAATAATAATATTTTAACAAAAATTTTGTTTGCACTAAATTACGGTCTCATAGTATACTACGTAGTACAGTACGCCTCTGAAAGAGTACGCATTTATTAAATGTGTTTATATAAATTTATATTAAAATTATTTTTATCATAATTCTGATAACCTAGAGCATCGATTAAGCCAATAAAATAATAATATTTTAACAAAAATTTTGTTTGCACTAAATTACGGTCTCATAGTATACTACGTAGTACAGTACGCCTCTGAAAGAGTACGCATTTATTAAATGTGTTTATATAAATTTATATTAAAATTATTTTTATCATAATTCTGATAACCTAGAGCATCGATTAAGCCAATAAAATAATAATATTTTAACAAAAAATTTGTTTGCACTAAATATCGGTCTCATAGTATACTACGTAGTACAGTGTGCCTCTGAAAGAGCACGCATTTATTAAATGTGGTTATATAAATTTATATTAAAATTATTTTTATCGTAATTCTGATAACCTAGAGCATCGATTAAGCCAATAAAATAATAATATTTTAACAAAAATTTTGTTTGCACTAAATTACGGTCTCATAGTATACTACGTAGTACAGTACGCCTCTGAAAGAGTACGCATTTATTAAATGTGTTTATATAAATTTATATTAAAATTATTTTTATCATAATTCTGATAACCTAGAGCATCGATTAAGCCAATAAAATAATAATATTTTAACAAAAAATTTGTTTGCACTAAATTACGGTCTCATAATATACTACGTAGTACAGTACGCCTCTGAAAGAGTACGTATTTATTAAATGTGTTTATATAAATTTATATTAAAATTATTTTTATCATAATTCTGATAATCTAGAGCATCGATTAAGCCAATAAAATAATAATATTTTAACAAAAAATTTGTTTGCACTAAATTACGGTCTCATAGTATACTACGTAGTACAGTACGCCTCTGAAAGAGTACGTATTTATTAAATGTGTTTATATAAATTTATATTAAAATTATTTTTATCATAATTCTGATAATCTAGAGCATCGATTAAGCCAATAAAATAATAATATTTTAACAAAAAATTTGTTTGCACTAAATTACGGTCTCATAGTATACTACGTAGTACAGTACGCCTCTGAAAGAGTACGCATTTATTAAATGTGTTTATATAAATTTATATTAAAATTATTTTTATTACAATTCTGATAATCTAGAGCATCGATTAAGCCAATAAAATAATAATATTTTAACAAAAAATTTGTTTGCACTAAATTACGGTCTCATAGTATACTACGTAGTACAGTACGCCTCTGAAAGAGTACGTATTTATTAAATGTGTTTATATAAATTTATATTAAAATTATTTTTATCATAATTCTGATAATCTAGAGCATCGATTAAGCCAATAAAATAATAATATTTTAACAAAAAATTTGTTTGCACTAAATTACGGTCTCATAGTATACTACGTAGTACAGTACGCCTCTGAAAGAGTACGTATTTATTAAATGTGTTTATATAAATTTATATTAAAATTATTTTTATCATAATTCTGATAACCTAGAGCATCGATTAAGCCAATAAAATAATAATATTTTAACAAAAAATTTGTTTGCACTAAATTACGGTCTCATAGTATACTACGTAGTACAGTACGCCTCTGAAAGAGTACGCATTTATTAAATGTGTTTATATAAATTTATATTAAAATTATTTTTATCATAATTCTGATAATCTAGAGCATCGATTAAGCCAATAAAATAATAATATTTTAACAAAAAATTTGTTTGCACTAAATTACGGTCTCATAGTATACTACGTAGTACAGTACGCCTCTGAAAGAGTACGCATTTATTAAATGTGTTTATATAAATTTATATTAAAATTATTTTTATCATAATTCTGATAATCTAGAGCATCGATTAAGCCAATAAAATAATAATATTTTAACAAAAAATTTGTTTGCACTAAATTACGGTCTCATAGTATACTACGTAGTACAGTACGCCTCTGAAAGAGTACGCATTTATTAAATGTGTTTATATAAATTTATATTAAAATTATTTTTATCATAATTCTGATAACCTAGAGCATCGATTAAGCCAATAAAATAATAATATTTTAACAAAAAATTTGTTTGCACTAAATTACGGTCTCATAGTATACTACGTAGTACAGTACGCCTCTGAAAGAGTACGCATTTATTAAATGTGTTTATATAAATTTATATTAAAATTATTTTTATCATAATTCTGATAATCTAGAGCATCGATTAAGCCAATAAAATAATAATATTTTAACAAAAAATTTGTTTGCACTAAATATCGGTCTCATAGTATACTACGTAGTACAGTACGCCTCTGAAAGAGTACGTATTTATTAAATGTGTTTATATAAATTTATATTAAAATTATTTTTATCATAATTCTGATAATCTAGAGCATCGATTAAGCCAATAAAATAATAATATTTTAAAAAAAAATTTGTTTGCACTAAATTACGGTCTCATAGTATACTACGTAGTACAGTACGCCTCTGAAAGAGTACGCATTTATTAAATGTGTTTATATAAATTTATATTAAAATTATTTTTATCATAATTCTGATAATCTAGAGCATCGATTAAGCCAATAAAATAATAATATTTTAACAAAAAATTTGTTTGCACTAAATTACGGTCTCATAGTATACTACGTAGTACAGTACGCCTCTGAAAGAGTACGCATTTATTAAATGTGTTTATATAAATTTATATTAAAATTATTTTTATCATAATTCTGATAATCTAGAGCATCGATTAAGCCAATAAAATAATAATATTTTAACAAAAAATTTGTTTGCACTAAATTACGGTCTCATAGTATACTACGTAGTACAGTACGCCTCTGAAAGAGTACGCATTTATTAAATGTGTTTATATAAATTTATATTAAAATTATTTTTATCATAATTCTGATAATCTAGAGCATCGATTAAGCCAATAAAATAATAATATTTTAACAAAAAATTTGTTTGCACTAAATTACGGTCTCATAGTATACTACGTAGTACAGTACGCCTCTGAAAGAGTACGTATTTATTAAATGTGTTTATATAAATTTATATTAAAATTATTTTTATCATAATTCTGATAATCTAGAGCATCGATTAAGCCAATAAAATAATAATATTTTAACAAAAAATTTGTTTGCACTAAATTACGGTCTCATAGTATACTATGTACGTAGTACAGTACGCCTCTGAAAGAGTACGCATTTATTAAATGTGTTTATATAAATTTATATTAAAATTATTTTTATCATAATTCTGATAATCTAGAGCATCGATTAAGCCAATAAAATAATAATATTTTAACAAAAAATTTGTTTGCACTAAATTACGGTCTCATAGTATACTACGTAGTACAGTACGCCTCTGAAAGAGTACGCATTTATTAAATGTGTTTATATAAATTTATATTAAAATTATTTTTAGCATAATTCTGATAATCTAGAGCATCGATTAAGCCAATAAAATAATAATATTTTAACAAAAAATTTGTTTGCACCAAATTACGGTCTCATAGTATACTACGTAGTACAGTACGCCTCTGAAAGAGTACGCATTTATTAAATGTGTTTATATAGATTTATATTAATTATTTTTATCATAATTCTGATAATCTAGAGCATCGATTAAGCCAATAAAATAATAATATTTTAACAAAAAATTTGTTTGCACTAAATTACGGTCTCATAGTATACTACGTAGTACAGTACGCCTCTGAAAGAGTACGTATTTATTAAATGTGTTTATATAAATTTATATTAAAATTATTTTTATCATAATTCTGATAATCTAGAGCATCGATTAAGCCAATAAAATAATAATATTTTAACAAAAAATTTGTTTGCACTAAATTACGGTCTCATAGTATACTACGTAGTACAGTACGCCTCTGAAAGAGTACGCATTTATTAAATGTGTTTATATAAATTTATATTAAAATTATTTTTATCATAATTCTGATAACCTAGAGCATCGATTAAGCCAATAAAATAATAATATTTTAACAAAAAATTTGTTTGCACTAAATTACGGTCTCATAGTATACTACGTAGTACAGTACGCCTCTGAAAGAGTACGCATTTATTAAATGTGTTTATATAAATTTATATTAAAATTATTTTTATCATAATTCTGATAATCTAGAGCATCGATTAAGCCAATAAAATAATAATATTTTAACAAAAAATTTGTTTGCACTAAATATCGGTCTCATAGTATACTACGTAGTACAGTACGCCTCTGAAAGAGTACGTATTTATTAAATGTGTTTATATAAATTTATATTAAAATTATTTTTATCATAATTCTGATAATCTAGAGCATCGATTAAGCCAATAAAATAATAATATTTTAACAAAAAATTTGTTTGCACTAAATTACGGTCTCATAGTATACTACGTAGTACAGTACGCCTCTGAAAGAGTACGCATTTATTAAATGTGTTTATATAAATTTATATTAAAATTATTTTTATCATAATTCTGATAATCTAGAGCATCGATTAAGCCAATAAAATAATAATATTTTAACAAAAAATTTGTTTGCACTAAATTACGGTCTCATAGTATACTACGTAGTACAGTACGCCTCTGAAAGAGTACGCATTTATTAAATGTGTTTATATAAATTTATATTAAAATTATTTTTATCATAATTCTGATAATCTAGAGCATCGATTAAGCCAATAAAATAATAATATTTTAACAAAAAATTTGTTTGCACTAAATTACGGTCTCATAGTATACTACGTAGTACAGTACGCCTCTGAAAGAGTACGTATTTATTAAATGTGTTTATATAAATTTATATTAAAATTATTTTTATCATAATTCTGATAATCTAGAGCATCGATTAAGCCAATAAAATAATAATATTTTAACAAAAAATTTGTTTGCACTAAATTACGGTCTCATAGTATACTATGTACGTAGTACAGTACGCCTCTGAAAGAGTACGCATTTATTAAATGTGTTTATATAAATTTATATTAAAATTATTTTTATCATAATTCTGATAATCTAGAGCATCGATTAAGCCAATAAAATAATAATATTTTAACAAAAAATTTGTTTGCACTAAATTACGGTCTCATAGTATACTACGTAGTACAGTACGCCTCTGAAAGAGTACGCATTTATTAAATGTGTTTATATAAATTTATATTAAAATTATTTTTATCATAATTCTGATAATCTAGAGCATCGATTAAGCCAATAAAATAATAATATTTTAACAAAAAATTTGTTTGCACCAAATTACGGTCTCATAGTATACTACGTAGTACAGTACGCCTCTGAAAGAGTACGCATTTATTAAATGTGTTTATATAAATTTATATTAAAATTATTTTTATCATAATTCTGATAATCTAGAGCATCGATTAAGCCAATAAAATAATAATATTTTAACAAAAAATTTGTTTGCACTAAATTACGGTCTCATAGTATACTACGTAGTACAGTACGCCTCTGAAAGAGTACGTATTTATTAAATGTGTTTATATAAATTTATATTAAAATTATTTTTATCATAATTCTGATAATCTAGAGCATCGATTAAGCCAATAAAATAATAATATTTTAACAAAAAATTTGTTTGCACTAAATTACGGTCTCATAGTATACTACGTAGTACAGTACGCCTCTGAAAGAGTACGCATTTATTAAATGTGTTTATATAAATTTATATTAAAATTATTTTTATCATAATTCTGATAATCTAGAGCATCGATTAAGCCAATAAAATAATAATATTTTAACAAAAAATTTGTTTGCACTAAATTACGGTCTCATAGTATACTACGTAGTACAGTACGCCTCTGAAAGAGTACGCATTTATTAAATGTGTTTATATAGATTTATATTAATTATTTTTATCATAATTCTGATAATCTAGAGCATCGATTAAGCCAATAAAATAATAATATTTTAACAAAAAATTTGTTTGCACTAAATTACGGTCTCATAGTATACTACGTAGTACAGTACGCCTCTGAAAGAGTACGTATTTATTAAATGTGTTTATATAAATTTATATTAAAATTATTTTTATCATAATTCTGATAATCTAGAGCATCGATTAAGCCAATAAAATAATAATATTTTAACAAAAAATTTGTTTGCACTAAATTACGGTCTCATAGTATACTACGTAGTACAGTACGCCTCTGAAAGAGTACGCATTTATTAAATGTGTTTATATAGATTTATATTAATTATTTTTATCATAATTCTGATAATCTAGAGCATCGATTAAGCCAATAAAATAATAATATTTTAACAAAAAATTTGTTTGCACTAAATTACGGTCTCATAGTATACTACGTAGTACAGTACGCCTCTGAAAGAGTACGCATTTATTAAATGTGTTTATATAAATTTATATTAAAATTATTTTTATCATAATTCTGATAATCTAGAGCATCGATTAAGCCAATAAAATAATAATATTTTAACAAAAAATTTGTTTGCACTAAATTACGGTCTCATAGTATACTACGTAGTACAGTACGCCTCTGAAAGAGTACGCATTTATTAAATGTGTTTATATAAATTTATATTAAAATTATTTTTATCATAATTCTGATAATCTAGAGCATCGATTAAGCCAATAAAATAATAATATTTTAACAAAAAATTTGTTTGCACTAAATTACGGTCTCATAGTATACTACGTAGTACAGTACGCCTCTGAAAGAGTACGTATTTATTAAATGTGTTTATATAAATTTATATTAAAATTATTTTTATCATAATTCTGATAATCTAGAGCATCGATTAAGCCAATAAAATAATAATATTTTAACAAAAAATTTGTTTGCACTAAATTACGGTCTCATAGTATACTATGTACGTAGTACAGTACACCTCTGAAAGAGTACGCATTTATTAAATGTGTTTATATAAATTTATATTAAAATTATTTTTATCATAATTCTGATAATCTAGAGCATCGATTAAGCCAATAAAATAATAATATTTTAACAAAAAATTTGTTTGCACTAAATTACGGTCTCATAGTATACTACGTAGTACAGTACGCCTCTGAAAGAGTACGTATTTATTAAATGTGTTTATATAAATTTATATTAAAATTATTTTTATCATAATTCTGATAATCTAGAGCATCGATTAAGCCAATAAAACAATAATATTTTAACAAAAAATTTGTTTGCACTAAATTACGGTCTCATAGTATACTACGTAGTACAGTACGCCTCTGAAAGAGTACGTATTTATTAAATGTGTTTATATAAATTTATATTAAAATTATTTTTATCATAATTCTGATAATCTAGAGCATCGATTAAGCCAATAAAATAATAATATTTTAACAAAAAATTTGTTTGCACTAAATTACGGTCTCATAGTATACTACGTAGTACAGTACGCCTCTGAAAGAGTACGCATTTATTAAATGTGTTTATATAAATTTATATTAAAATTATTTTTATCATAATTCTGATAATCTAGAGCATCGATTAAGCCAATAAAATAATAATATTTTAACAAAAAATTTGTTTGCACTAAATTACGGTCTCATAGTATACTACGTAGTACAGTACGCCTCTGAAAGAGTACGCATTTATTAAATGTGTTTATATAAATTTATATTAAAATTATTTTTATCATAATTCTGATAATCTAGAGCATCGATTAAGCCAATAAAAATAATATTTTAACAAAAAATTTGTTTGCACTAAATTACGGTCTCATAGTATACTACGTAGTACAGTACGCCTCTGAAAGAGTACGCATTTATTAAATGTGTTTATATAAATTTATATTAAAATTATTTTTATCATAATTCTGATAATCTAGAGCATCGATTAAGCCAATAAAACAATAATATTTTAACAAAAAATTTGTTTGCACTAAATTACGGTCTCATAGTATACTACGTAGTACAGTACGCCTCTGAAAGAGTACGTATTTATTAAATGTGTTTATATAAATTTATATTAAAATTATTTTTATCATAATTCTGATAATCTAGAGCATCGATTAAGCCAATAAAATAATAATATTTTAACAAAAAATTTGTTTGCACTAAATTACGGTCTCATAGTATACTACGTAGTACAGTACGCCTCTGAAAGAGTACGCATTTATTAAATGTGTTTATATAAATTTATATTAAAATTATTTTTATCATAATTCTGATAATCTAGAGCATCGATTAAGCCAATAAAATAATAATATTTTAACAAAAAATTTGTTTGCACTAAATTACGGTCTCATAGTATACTACGTAGTACAGTACGCCTCTGAAAGAGTACGTACGCCTCTGAAAGAGTACGTATTTATTAAATGTGTTTATATAAATTTATATTAAAATTATTTTTATCATAATTCTGATAATCTAGAGCATCGATTAAGCCAATAAAATAATAATATTTTAACAAAAAATTTGTTTGCACTAAATTACGGTCTCATAGTATACTATGTACGTAGTACAGTACGCCTCTGAAAGAGTACGCATTTATTAAATGTGTTTATATAAATTTATATTAAAATTATTTTTATCATAATTCTGATAATCTAGAGCATCGATTAAGCCAATAAAATAATAATATTTTAACAAAAAATTTGTTTGCACTAAATTACGGTCTCATAGTATACTACGTAGTACAGTACGCCTCTGAAAGAGTACGCATTTATTAAATGTGTTTATATAAATTTATATTAAAATTATTTTTATCATAATTCTGATAATCTAGAGCATCGATTAAGCCAATAAAATAATAATATTTTAACAAAAAATTTGTTTGCACTAAATTACGGTCTCATAGTATACTACGTAGTACAGTGTGCCTCTGAAAGAGCACGCATTTATTAAATGTGGTTATATAAATTTATATTAAAATTATTTTTATCGTAATTCTGATAACCTAGAGCATCGATTAAGCCAATAAAATAATAATATTTTAACAAAAAATTTGTTTGCACTAAATTACGGTCTCATAGTATACTTAGTACGTAGTACAGTACGCCTCTGAAAGAGTACGCATTTATTAAATGTGTTTATATAAATTTATATTAAAATTATTTTTATCATAATTCTGATAATCTAGAGCATCGATTAAGCCAATAAAATAATAATATTTTAACAAAAAATTTGTTTGCACTAAATATCGGTCTCATAGTATACTACGTAGTACAGTGTGCCTCTGAAAGAGCACGCATTTATTAAATGTTGTTATATAAATTTATATTAAAATTATTTTTATCGTAATTCTGATAACCTAGAGCATCGATTAAGCCAATAAAATAATAATATTTTAACAAAAATTTTGTTTGCACTAAATTACGGTCTCATAGTATACTACGTAGTACAGTACGCCTCTGAAAGAGTACGCATTTATTAAATGTGTTTATATAAATTTATATTAAAATTATTTTTATCATAATTCTGATAACCTAGAGCATCGATTAAGCCAATAAAATAATAATATTTTAACAAAAAATTTGTTTGCACTAAATTACGGTCTCATAGTATACTACGTAGTACAGTACGCCTCTGAAAGAGTACGCATTTATTAAATGTGTTTATATAAATTTATATTAAAATTATTTTTATCATAATTCTGATAACCTAGAGCATCGATTAAGCCAATAAAATAATAATATTTTAACAAAAAATTTGTTTGCACTAAACTACGGTCTCATAGTAAACTACGTAGTACAGTACGCCTCTGAAAGAGTACGCATTTATTAAATGTGTTTATATAAATTTATATTAAAATTATTTTTATCATAATTCTGATAACCTAGAGCATCGATTAAGCCAATAAAATAATAATATTTTAACAAAAAATTTGTTTGCACTAAATTACGGTCTCATAGTATACTACGTAGTACAGTACGCCTCTGAAAGAGTACGCATTTATTAAATGTGTTTATATAAATTTATATTAAAATTATTTTTATCATAATTCTGATAACCTAGAGCATCGATTAAGCCAATAAAATAATAATATTTTAACAAAAAATTTGTTTGCACTAAATTACGGTCTCATAGTATACTATGTACGTAGTACAGTACGCCTCTGAAAGAGTACGCATTTATTAAATGTGTTTATATAAATTTATATTAAAATTATTTTTATCATAATTCTGATAACCTAGAGCATCGATTAAGCCAATAAAATAATAATATTTTAACAAAAAATTTGTTTGCACTAAATTACGGTCTCATAGTATACTTAGTACGTAGTACAGTACGCCTCTGAAAGAGTACGCATTTATTAAATGTGTTTATATAAATTTATATTAAAATTATTTTTATCATAATTCTGATAATCTAGAGCATCGATTAAGCCAATAAAATAATAATATTTTAACAAAAAATTTGTTTGCACTAAATATCGGTCTCATAGTATACTACGTAGTACAGTGTGCCTCTGAAAGAGCACGCATTTATTAAATGTTGTTATATAAATTTATATTAAAATTATTTTTATCGTAATTCTGATAACCTAGAGCATCGATTAAGCCAATAAAATAATAATATTTTAACAAAAATTTTGTTTGCACTAAATTACGGTCTCATAGTATACTACGTAGTACAGTACGCCTCTGAAAGAGTACGCATTTATTAAATGTGTTTATATAAATTTATATTAAAATTATTTTTATCATAATTCTGATAACCTAGAGCATCGATTAAGCCAATAAAATAATAATATTTTAACAAAAAATTTGTTTGCACTAAATTACGGTCTCATAGTATACTACGTAGTACAGTACGCCTCTGAAAGAGTACGCATTTATTAAATGTGTTTATATAAATTTATATTAAAATTATTTTTATCATAATTCTGATAACCTAGAGCATCGATTAAGCCAATAAAATAATAATATTTTAACAAAAAATTTGTTTGCACTAAACTACGGTCTCATAGTAAACTACGTAGTACAGTACGCCTCTGAAAGAGTACGCATTTATTAAATGTGTTTATATAAATTTATATTAAAATTATTTTTATCATAATTCTGATAACCTAGAGCATCGATTAAGCCAATAAAATAATAATATTTTAACAAAAAATTTGTTTGCACTAAATTACGGTCTCATAGTATACTACGTAGTACAGTACGCCTCTGAAAGAGTACGCATTTATTAAATGTGTTTATATAAATTTATATTAAAATTATTTTTATCATAATTCTGATAACCTAGAGCATCGATTAAGCCAATAAAATAATAATATTTTAACAAAAAATTTGTTTGCACTAAATTACGGTCTCATAGTATACTATGTACGTAGTACAGTACGCCTCTGAAAGAGTACGCATTTATTAAATGTGTTTATATAAATTTATATTAAAATTATTTTTATCATAATTCTGATAACCTAGAGCATCGATTAAGCCAATAAAATAATAATATTTTAACAAAAAATTTGTTTGCACTAAATTACGGTCTCATAGTATACTACGTAGTACAGTACGCCTCTGAAAGAGTACGCATTTATTAAATGTGTTTATATAAATTTATATTAAAATTATTTTTATTACAATTCTGATAATCTAGAGCATCGATTAAGCCAATAAAATAATAATATTTTAACAAAAAATTTGTTTGCACTAAATTACGGTCTCATAGTATACTATGTACGTAGTACAGTACGCCTCTGAAAGAGTACGCATTTATTAAATGTGTTTATATAAATTTATATTAAAATTATTTTTATCATAATTCTGATAACCTAGAGCATCGATTAAGCCAATAAAATAATAATATTTTAACAAAAAATTTGTTTGCACTAAACTACGGTCTCATAGTAAACTACGTAGTACAGTACGCCTCTGAAAGAGTACGCATTTATTAAATGTGTTTATATAAATTTATATTAAAATTATTTTTATCATAATTCTGATAATCTAGAGCATCGATTAAGCCAATAAAATAATAATATTTTAACAAAAAATTTGTTTGCACTAAATTACGGTCTCATAGTATACTACGTAGTACAGTACGCCTCTGAAAGAGTACGCATTTATTAAATGTGTTTATATAAATTTATATTAAAATTATTTTTATCATAATTCTGATAATCTAGAGCATCGATTAAGCCAATAAAATAATAATATTTTAACAAAAAATTTGTTTGCACTAAATTACGGTCTCATAGTATACTACGTAGTACAGTACGCCTCTGAAAGAGTACGTATTTATTAAATGTGTTTATATAAATTTATATTAAAATTATTTTTATCATAATTCTGATAATCTAGAGCATCGATTAAGCCAATAAAATAATAATATTTTAACAAAAAATTTGTTTGCACTAAATTACGGTCTCATAGTATACTATGTACGTAGTACAGTACGCCTCTGAAAGAGTACGCATTTATTAAATGTGTTTATATAAATTTATATTAAAATTATTTTTATCATAATTCTGATAATCTAGAGCATCGATTAAGCCAATAAAATAATAATATTTTAACAAAAAATTTGTTTGCACTAAATTACGGTCTCATAGTATACTACGTAGTACAGTACGCCTCTGAAAGAGTACGCATTTATTAAATGTGTTTATATAAATTTATATTAAAATTATTTTTATCATAATTCTGATAATCTAGAGCATCGATTAAGCCAATAAAATAATAATATTTTAACAAAAAATTTGTTTGCACTAAATTACGGTCTCATAGTATACTACGTAGTACAGTGTGCCTCTGAAAGAGCACGCATTTATTAAATGTGGTTATATAAATTTATATTAAAATTATTTTTATCGTAATTCTGATAACCTAGAGCATCGATTAAGCCAATAAAATAATAATATTTTAACAAAAAATTTGTTTGCACTAAATTACGGTCTCATAGTATACTACGTAGTACAGTACGCCTCTGAAAGAGTACGCATTTATTAAATGTGTTTATATAAATTTATATTAAAATTATTTTTATCATAATTCTGATAACCTAGAGCATCGATTAAGCCAATAAAATAATAATATTTTAACAAAAAATTTGTTTGCACTAAATATCGGTCTCATAGTATACTACGTAGTACAGTGTGCCTCTGAAAGAGCACGCATTTATTAAATGTGGTTATATAAATTTATATTAAAATTATTTTATCGTAATTCTGATAACCTAGAGCATCGATTAAGCCAATAAAATAATAATATTTTAACAAAAATTTTGTTTGCACTAAATTACGGTCTCATAGTATACTACGTAGTACAGTACGCCTCTGAAAGAGTACGCATTTATTAAATGTGTTTATATAAATTTATATTAAAATTATTTTTATCATAATTTTGATAACCTAGAGCATCGATTAAGCCAATAAAATAATAATATTTTAACAAAAAATTTGTTTGCACTAAATTACGGTCTCATAGTATACTACGTAGTACAGTACGCCTCTGAAAGAGTACGTATTTATTAAATGTGTTTATATAAATTTATATTAAAATTATTTTTATCATAATTCTGATAATCTAGAGCATCGATTAAGCCAATAAAATAATAATATTTTAACAAAAAATTTGTTTGCACTAAATTACGGTCTCATAGTATACTACGTAGTACAGTACGCCTCTGAAAGAGTACGTATTTATTAAATGTGTTTATATAAATTTATATTAAAATTATTTTTATCATAATTCTGATAACCTAGAGCATCGATTAAGCCAATAAAATAATAATATTTTAACAAAAAATTTGTTTGCACTAAACTACGGTCTCATAGTAAACTACGTAGTACAGTACGCCTCTGAAAGAGTACGCATTTATTAAATGTGTTTATATAAATTTATATTAAAATTATTTTTATCATAATTCTGATAATCTAGAGCATCGATTAAGCCAATAAAATAATAATATTTTAACAAAAAATTTGTTTGCACTAAATTACGGTCTCATAGTATACTACGTAGTACAGTACGCCTCTGAAAGAGTACGCATTTATTAAATGTGTTTATATAAATTTATATTAAAATTATTTTTATCATAATTCTGATAATCTAGAGCATCGATTAAGCCAATAAAATAATAATATTTTAACAAAAAATTTGTTTGCACTAAATATCGGTCTCATAGTATACTACGTAGTACAGTGTGCCTCTGAAAGAGCACGCATTTATTAAATGTGGTTATATAAATTTATATTAAAATTATTTTTATCGTAATTCTGATAACCTAGAGCATCGATTAAGCCAATAAAATAATAATATTTTAACAAAAATTTTGTTTGCACTAAATTACGGTCTCATAGTATACTACGTAGTACAGTACGCCTCTGAAAGAGTACGCATTTATTAAATGTGTTTATATAAATTTATATTAAAATTATTTTTATCATAATTCTGATAACCTAGAGCATCGATTAAGCCAATAAAATAATAATATTTTAACAAAAAATTTGTTTGCACTAAATTACGGTCTCATAGTATACTACGTAGTACAGTACGCCTCTGAAAGAGTACGCATTTATTAAATGTGTTTATATAAATTTATATTAAAATTATTTTTATCATAATTCTGATAACCTAGAGCATCGATTAAGCCAATAAAATAATAATATTTTAACAAAAAATTTGTTTGCACTAAACTACGGTCTCATAGTAAACTACGTAGTACAGTACGCCTCTGAAAGAGTACGCATTTATTAAATGTGTTTATATAAATTTATATTAAAATTATTTTTATCATAATTCTGATAATCTAGAGCATCGATTAAGCCAATAAAATAATAATATTTTAACAAAAAACTTGTTTGCACTAAATTACGGTCTCATAGTATACTACGTAGTACAGTACGCCTCTGAAAGAGTACGCATTTATTAAATGTGTTTATATAGATTTATATTAATTATTTTTATCATAATTCTGATAATCTAGAGCATCGATTAAGCCAATAAAATAATAATATTTTAACAAAAAATTTGTTTGCACTAAATTACGGTCTCATAGTATACTACGTAGTACAGTACGCCTCTGAAAGAGTACGTATTTATTAAATGTGTTTATATAAATTTATATTAAAATTATTTTTATCATAATTCTGATAATCTAGAGCATCGATTAAGCCAATAAAACAATAATATTTTAACAAAAAATTTGTTTGCACTAAATTACGGTCTCATAGTATACTACGTAGTACAGTACGCCTCTGAAAGAGTACGTATTTATTAAATGTGTTTATATAAATTTATATTAAAATTATTTTTATCATAATTCTGATAATCTAGAGCATCGATTAAGCCAATAAAATAATAATATTTTAACAAAAAATTTGTTTGCACTAAATTACGGTCTCATAGTATACTACGTAGTACAGTACGCCTCTGAAAGAGTACGCATTTATTAAATGTGTTTATATAAATTTATATTAAAATTATTTTTATCATAATTCTGATAATCTAGAGCATCGATTAAGCCAATAAAATAATAATATTTTAACAAAAAATTTGTTTGCACTAAATTACGGTCTCATAGTATACTACGTAGTACAGTACGCCTCTGAAAGAGTACGCATTTATTAAATGTGTTTATATAAATTTATATTAAAATTATTTTTATCATAATTCTGATAATCTAGAGCATCGATTAAGCCAATAAAATAATAATATTTTAACAAAAAATTTGTTTGCACTAAATTACGGTCTCATAGTATACTACGTAGTACAGTACGCCTCTGAAAGAGTACGTATTTATTAAATGTGTTTATATAAATTTATATTAAAATTATTTTTATCATAATTCTGATAATCTAGAGCATCGATTAAGCCAATAAAATAATAATATTTTAACAAAAAATTTGTTTGCACTAAATTACGGTCTCATAGTATACTATGTACGTAGTACAGTACGCCTCTGAAAGAGTACGCATTTATTAAATGTGTTTATATAAATTTATATTAAAATTATTTTTATCATAATTCTGATAATCTAGAGCATCGATTAAGCCAATAAAATAATAATATTTTAACAAAAAATTTGTTTGCACTAAATTACGGTCTCATAGTATACTACGTAGTACAGTACGCCTCTGAAAGAGTACGCATTTATTAAATGTGTTTATATAAATTTATATTAAAATTATTTTTAGCATAATTCTGATAATCTAGAGCATCGATTAAGCCAATAAAATAATAATATTTTAACAAAAAATTTGTTTGCACCAAATTACGGTCTCATAGTATACTACGTAGTACAGTACGCCTCTGAAAGAGTACGCATTTATTAAATGTGTTTATATAAATTTATATTAAAATTATTTTTATCATAATTCTGATAATCTAGAGCATCGATTAAGCCAATAAAATAATAATATTTTAACAAAAAATTTGTTTGCACCAAATTACGGTCTCATAGTATACTACGTAGTACAGTACGCCTCTGAAAGAGTACGCATTTATTAAATGTGTTTATATAAATTTATATTAAAATTATTTTTATCATAATTCTGATAATCTAGAGCATCGATTAAGCCAATAAAATAATAATATTTTAACAAAAAATTTGTTTGCACTAAATTACGGTCTCATAGTATACTACGTAGTACAGTACGCCTCTGAAAGAGTACGCATTTATTAAATGTGTTTATATAAATTTATATTAAAATTATTTTTATCATAATTCTGATAATCTAGAGCATCGATTAAGCCAATAAAATAATAATATTTTAACAAAAAATTTGTTTGCACTAAATTACGGTCTCATAGTATACTACGTAGTACAGTACGCCTCTGAAAGAGTACGCATTTATTAAATGTGTTTATATAGATTTATATTAATTATTTTTATCATAATTCTGATAATCTAGAGCATCGATTAAGCCAATAAAATAATAATATTTTAACAAAAAATTTGTTTGCACTAAATTACGGTCTCATAGTATACTACGTAGTACAGTACGCCTCTGAAAGAGTACGTATTTATTAAATGTGTTTATATAAATTTATATTAAAATTATTTTTATCATAATTCTGATAATCTAGAGCATCGATTAAGCCAATAAAACAATAATATTTTAACAAAAAATTTGTTTGCACTAAATTACGGTCTCATAGTATACTACGTAGTACAGTACGCCTCTGAAAGAGTACGTATTTATTAAATGTGTTTATATAAATTTATATTAAAATTATTTTTATCATAATTCTGATAATCTAGAGCATCGATTAAGCCAATAAAATAATAATATTTTAACAAAAAATTTGTTTGCACTAAATTACGGTCTCATAGTATACTACGTAGTACAGTACGCCTCTGAAAGAGTACGCATTTATTAAATGTGTTTATATAAATTTATATTAAAATTATTTTTATCATAATTCTGATAATCTAGAGCATCGATTAAGCCAATAAAATAATAATATTTTAACAAAAAATTTGTTTGCACTAAATTACGGTCTCATAGTATACTACGTAGTACAGTACGCCTCTGAAAGAGTACGCATTTATTAAATGTGTTTATATAAATTTATATTAAAATTATTTTTATCATAATTCTGATAATCTAGAGCATCGATTAAGCCAATAAAAATAATATTTTAACAAAAAATTTGTTTGCACTAAATTACGGTCTCATAGTATACTACGTAGTACAGTACGCCTCTGAAAGAGTACGCATTTATTAAATGTGTTTATATAAATTTATATTAAAATTATTTTTATCATAATTCTGATAATCTAGAGCATCGATTAAGCCAATAAAACAATAATATTTTAACAAAAAATTTGTTTGCACTAAATTACGGTCTCATAGTATACTACGTAGTACAGTACGCCTCTGAAAGAGTACGTATTTATTAAATGTGTTTATATAAATTTATATTAAAATTATTTTTATCATAATTCTGATAATCTAGAGCATCGATTAAGCCAATAAAATAATAATATTTTAACAAAAAATTTGTTTGCACTAAATTACGGTCTCATAGTATACTACGTAGTACAGTACGCCTCTGAAAGAGTACGCATTTATTAAATGTGTTTATATAAATTTATATTAAAATTATTTTTATCATAATTCTGATAGTCTAGAGCATCGATTAAGCCAATAAAATAATAATATTTTAACAAAAAATTTGTTTGCACTAAATTACGGTCTCATAGTATACTACGTAGTACAGTACGCCTCTGAAAGAGTACGTATTTATTAAATGTGTTTATATAAATTTATATTAAAATTATTTTTATCATAATTCTGATAATCTAGAGCATCGATTAAGCCAATAAAATAATAATATTTTAACAAAAAATTTGTTTGCACTAAATTACGGTCTCATAGTATACTATGTACGTAGTACAGTACGCCTCTGAAAGAGTACGCATTTATTAAATGTGTTTATATAAATTTATATTAAAATTATTTTTATCATAATTCTGATAATCTAGAGCATCGATTAAGCCAATAAAATAATAATATTTTAACAAAACATTTGTTTGCACTAAATTACGGTCTCATAGTATACTACGTAGTACAGTACGCCTCTGAAAGAGTACGCATTTATTAAATGTGTTTATATAAATTTATATTAAAATTATTTTTATCATAATTCTGATAATCTAGAGCATCGATTAAGCCAATAAAATAATAATATTTTAACAAAAAATTTGTTTGCACTAAATTACGGTCTCATAGTATACTACGTAGTACAGTGTGCCTCTGAAAGAGCACGCATTTATTAAATGTGGTTATATAAATTTATATTAAAATTATTTTTATCGTAATTCTGATAACCTAGAGCATCGATTAAGCCAATAAAATAATAATATTTTAACAAAAAATTTGTTTGCACTAAATTACGGTCTCATAGTATACTTACTACGTAGTACAGTACGCCTCTGAAAGAGTACGCATTTATTAAATGTGTTTATATAAATTTATATTAAAATTATTTTTATCATAATTCTGATAATCTAGAGCATCGATTAAGCCAATAAAATAATACTATTTTAACAAAAAATTTGTTTGCACTAAATATCGGTCTCATAGTATACTACGTAGTACAGTGTGCCTCTGAAAGAGCACGCATTTATTAAATGTGGTTATATAAATTTATATTAAAATTATTTTTATCGTAATTCTGATAACCTAGAGCATCGATTAAGCCAATAAAATAATAATATTTTAACAAAAATTTTGTTTGCACTAAATTACGGTCTCATAGTATACTACGTAGTACAGTACGCCTCTGAAAGAGTACGCATTTATTAAATGTGTTTATATAAATTTATATTAAAATTATTTTTATCATAATTCTGATAACCTAGAGCATCGATTAAGCCAATAAAATAATAATATTTTAACAAAAAATTTGTTTGCACTAAATTACGGTCTCATAGTATACTACGTAGTACAGTACGCCTCTGAAAGAGTACGCATTTATTAAATGTGTTTATATAAATTTATATTAAAATTATTTTTATCATAATTCTGATAACCTAGAGCATCGATTAAGCCAATAAAATAATAATATTTTAACAAAAAATTTGTTTGCACTAAACTACGGTCTCATAGTAAACTACGTAGTACAGTACGCCTCTGAAAGAGTACGCATTTATTAAATGTGTTTATATAAATTTATATTAAAATTATTTTTATCATAATTCTGATAACCTAGAGCATCGATTAAGCCAATAAAATAATAATATTTTAACAAAAAATTTGTTTGCACTAAATTACGGTCTCATAGTATACTACGTAGTACAGTACGCCTCTGAAAGAGTACGCATTTATTAAATGTGTTTATATAAATTTATATTAAAATTATTTTTATCATAATTCTGATAACCTAGAGCATCGATTAAGCCAATAAAATAATAATATTTTAACAAAAAATTTGTTTGCACTAAATTACGGTCTCATAGTATACTACGTAGTACAGTACGCCTCTGAAAGAGTACGCATTTATTAAATGTGTTTATATAAATTTATATTAAAATTATTTTTATCATAATTCTGATAACCTAGAGCATCGATTAAGCCAATAAAATAATAATATTTTAACAAAAAATTTGTTTGCACTAAACTACGGTCTCATAGTAAACTACGTAGTACAGTACGCCTCTGAAAGAGTACGCATTTATTAAATGTGTTTATATAAATTTATATTAAAATTATTTTTATCATAATTCTGATAATCTAGAGCATCGATTAAGCCAATAAAATAATAATATTTTAACAAAAAATTTGTTTGCACTAAATTACGGTCTCATAGTATACTACGTAGTACAGTACGCCTCTGAAAGAGTACGTATTTATTAAATGTGTTTATATAAATTTATATTAAAATTATTTTTATCATAATTCTGATAATCTAGAGCATCGATTAAGCCAATAAAATAATAATATTTTAACAAAAAATTTGTTTGCACTAAATTACGGTCTCATAGTATACTACGTAGTACAGTACGCCTCTGAAAGAGTACGTATTTATTAAATGTGTTTATATAAATTTATATTAAAATTATTTTTATCATAATTCTGATAATCTAGAGCATCGATTAAGCCAATAAAATAATAATATTTTAACAAAAAATTTGTTTGCACTAAATTACGGTCTCATAGTATACTACGTAGTACAGTACGCCTCTGAAAGAGTACGCATTTATTAAATGTGTTTATATAAATTTATATTAAAATTATTTTTATTACAATTCTGATAATCTAGAGCATCGATTAAGCCAATAAAATAATAATATTTTAACAAAAAATTTGTTTGCACTAAATTACGGTCTCATAGTATACTATGTACGTAGTACAGTACGCCTCTGAAAGAGTACGCATTTATTAAATGTGTTTATATAAATTTATATTAAAATTATTTTTATCATAATTCTGATAACCTAGAGCATCGATTAAGCCAATAAAATAATAATATTTTAACAAAAAATTTGTTTGCACTAAACTACAGTCTCATAGTAAACTACGTAGTACAGTACGCCTCTGAAAGAGTACGCATTTATTAAATGTGTTTATATAAATTTATATTAAAATTATTTTTATCATAATTCTGATAATCTAGAGCATCGATTAAGCCAATAAAATAATAATATTTTAACAAAAAATTTGTTTGCACTAAATTACGGTCTCATAGTATACTACGTAGTACAGTACGCCTCTGAAAGAGTACGCATTTATTAAATGTGTTTATATAAATTTATATTAAAATTATTTTTATCATAATTCTGATAATCTAGAGCATCGATTAAGCCAATAAAATAATAATATTTTAACAAAAAATTTGTTTGCACTAAATTACGGTCTCATAGTATACTACGTAGTACAGTACGCCTCTGAAAGAGTACGTATTTATTAAATGTGTTTATATAAATTTATATTAAAATTATTTTTATCATAATTCTGATAATCTAGAGCATCGATTAAGCCAATAAAATAATAATATTTTAACAAAAAATTTGTTTGCACTAAATTACGGTCTCATAGTATACTATGTACGTAGTACAGTACGCCTCTGAAAGAGTACGCATTTATTAAATGTGTTTATATAAATTTATATTAAAATTATTTTTATCATAATTCTGATAATCTAGAGCATCGATTAAGCCAATAAAATAATAATATTTTAACAAAAAATTTGTTTGCACTAAATTACGGTCTCATAGTATACTACGTAGTACAGTACGCCTCTGAAAGAGTACGCATTTATTAAATGTGTTTATATAAATTTATATTAAAATTATTTTTATCATAATTCTGATAATCTAGAGCATCGATTAAGCCAATAAAATAATAATATTTTAACAAAAAATTTGTTTGCACTAAATTACGGTCTCATAGTATACTACGTAGTACAGTGTGCCTCTGAAAGAGCACGCATTTATTAAATGTGGTTATATAAATTTATATTAAAATTATTTTTATCGTAATTCTGATAACCTAGAGCATCGATTAAGCCAATAAAATAATAATATTTTAACAAAAAATTTGTTTGCACTAAATTACGGTCTCATAGTATACTACGTAGTACAGTACGCCTCTGAAAGAGTACGCATTTATTAAATGTGTTTATATAAATTTATATTAAAATTATTTTTATCATAATTCTGATAACCTAGAGCATCGATTAAGCCAATAAAATAATAATATTTTAACAAAAAATTTGTTTGCACTAAATATCGGTCTCATAGTATACTACGTAGTACAGTGTGCCTCTGAAAGAGCACGCATTTATTAAATGTGGTTATATAAATTTATATTAAAATTATTTTTATCGTAATTCTGATAACCTAGAGCATCGATTAAGCCAATAAAATAATAATATTTTAACAAAAATTTTGTTTGCACTAAATTACGGTCTCATAGTATACTACATAGTACAGTACGCCTCTGAAAGAGTACGCATTTATTAAATGTGTTTATATAAATTTATATTAAAATTAATTTTATCATAATTTTGATAACCTAGAGCATCGATTAAGCCAATAAAATAATAATATTTTAACAAAAAATTTGTTTGCACTAAATTACGGTCTCATAGTATACTACGTAGTACAGTACGCCTCTGAAAGAGTACGTATTTATTAAATGTGTTTATATAAATTTATATTAAAATTATTTTTATCATAATTCTGATAATCTAGAGCATCGATTAAGCCAATAAAATAATAATATTTTAACAAAAAATTTGTTTGCACTAAATTACGGTCTCATAGTATACTACGTAGTACAGTACGCCTCTGAAAGAGTACGTATTTATTAAATGTGTTTATATAAATTTATATTAAAATTATTTTTATCATAATTCTGATAACCTAGAGCATCGATTAAGCCAATAAAATAATAATATTTTAACAAAAAATTTGTTTGCACTAAACTACGGTCTCATAGTAAACTACGTAGTACAGTACGCCTCTGAAAGAGTACGCATTTATTAAATGTGTTTATATAAATTTATATTAAAATTATTTTTATCATAATTCTGATAATCTAGAGCATCGATTAAGCCAATAAAATAATAATATTTTAACAAAAAATTTGTTTGCACTAAATTACGGTCTCATAGTATACTACGTAGTACAGTACGCCTCTGAAAGAGTACGCATTTATTAAATGTGTTTATATAAATTTATATTAAAATTATTTTTATCATAATTCTGATAATCTAGAGCATCGATTAAGCCAATAAAATAATAATATTTTAACAAAAAATTTGTTTGCACTAAATATCGGTCTCATAGTATACTACGTAGTACAGTGTGCCTCTGAAAGAGCACGCATTTATTAAATGTGGTTATATAAATTTATATTAAAATTATTTTTATCGTAATTCTGATAACCTAGAGCATCGATTAAGCCAATAAAATAATAATATTTTAACAAAAATTTTGTTTGCACTAAATTACGGTCTCATAGTATACTACGTAGTACAGTACGCCTCTGAAAGAGTACGCATTTATTAAATGTGTTTATATAAATTTATATTAAAATTATTTTTATCATAATTCTGATAACCTAGAGCATCGATTAAGCCAATAAAATAATAATATTTTAACAAAAAATTTGTTTGCACTAAATTACGGTCTCATAGTATACTACGTAGTACAGTACGCCTCTGAAAGAGTACGCATTTATTAAATGTGTTTATATAAATTTATATTAAAATTATTTTTATCATAATTCTGATAACCTAGAGCATCGATTAAGCCAATAAAATAATAATATTTTAACAAAAAATTTGTTTGCACTAAACTACGGTCTCATAGTAAACTACGTAGTACAGTACGCCTCTGAAAGAGTACGCATTTATTAAATGTGTTTATATAAATTTATATTAAAATTATTTTTATCATAATTCTGATAATCTAGAGCATCGATTAAGCCAATAAAATAATAATATTTTAACAAAAAATTTGTTTGCACTAAATTACGGTCTCATAGTATACTACGTAGTACAGTACGCCTCTGAAAGAGTACGCATTTATTAAATGTGTTTATATAAATTTATATTAAAATTATTTTTATCATAATTCTGATAATCTAGAGCATCGATTAAGCCAATAAAATAATAATATTTTAACAAAAAATTTGTTTGCACTAAATTACGGTCTCATAGTATACTACGTAGTACAGTACGCCTCTGAAAGAGTACGTATTTATTAAATGTGTTTATATAAATTTATATTAAAATTATTTTTATCATAATTCTGATAATCTAGAGCATCGATTAAGCCAATAAAATAATAATATTTTAACAAAAAATTTGTTTGCACTAAATTACGGTCTCATAGTATACTATGTACGTAGTACAGTACGCCTCTGAAAGAGTACGCATTTATTAAATGTGTTTATATAAATTTATATTAAAATTATTTTTATCATAATTCTGATAATCTAGAGCATCGATTAAGCCAATAAAATAATAATATTTTAACAAAAAATTTGTTTGCACTAAATTACGGTCTCATAGTATACTACGTAGTACAGTACGCCTCTGAAAGAGTACGCATTTATTAAATGTGTTTATATAAATTTATATTAAAATTATTTTTATCATAATTCTGATAATCTAGAGCATCGATTAAGCCAATAAAATAATAATATTTTAACAAAAAATTTGTTTGCACTAAATTACGGTCTCATAGTATACTACGTAGTACAGTACGCCTCTGAAAGAGTACGCATTTATTAAATGTGTTTATATAAATTTATATTAAAATTATTTTTATCATAATTCTGATAATCTAGAGCATCGATTAAGCCAATAAAATAATAATATTTTAACAAAAAATTTGTTTGCACTAAATTACGGTCTCATAGTATACTACGTAGTACAGTACGCCTCTGAAAGAGTACGCATTTATTAAATGTGTTTATATAAATTTATATTATAATTATTTTAATCATAATTCTGATAACCTAGAGCATCGATTAAGCCAATAAAATAATAATATTTTAACAAAAAATTTGTTTGCACTAAATTACGGTCTCATAGTATACTACGTAGTACAGTACGCCTCTGAAAGAGTACGCATTTATTAAATGTGTTTATATAGATTTATATTAATTATTTTTATCATAATTCTGATAATCTAGAGCATCGATTAAGCCAATAAAATAATAATATTTTAACAAAAAATTTGTTTGCACTAAATTACGGTCTCATAGTATACTACGTAGTACAGTACGCCTCTGAAAGAGTACGTATTTATTAAATGTGTTTATATAAATTTATATTAAAATTATTTTTATCATAATTCTGATAATCTAGAGCATCGATTAAGCCAATAAAACAATAATATTTTAACAAAAAATTTGTTTGCACTAAATTACGGTCTCATAGTATACTACGTAGTACAGTACGCCTCTGAAAGAGTACGTATTTATTAAATGTGTTTATATAAATTTATATTAAAATTATTTTTATCATAATTCTGATAATCTAGAGCATCGATTAAGCCAATAAAATAATAATATTTTAACAAAAAATTTGTTTGCACTAAATATCGGTCTCATAGTATACTACGTAGTACAGTGTGCCTCTGAAAGAGCACGCATTTATTAAATGTGGTTATATAAATTTATATTAAAATTATTTTTATCGTAATTCTGATAACCTAGAGCATCGATTAAGCCAATAAAATAATAATATTTTAACAAAAATTTTGTTTGCACTAAATTACGGTCTCATAGTATACTACGTAGTACAGTACGCCTCTGAAAGAGTACGCATTTATTAAATGTGTTTATATAAATTTATATTAAAATTATTTTTATCATAATTCTGATAACCTAGAGCATCGATTAAGCCAATAAAATAATAATATTTTAACAAAAATTTTGTTTGCACTAAATTACGGTCTCATAGTATACTACGTAGTACAGTACGCCTCTGAAAGAGTACGCATTTATTAAATGTGTTTATATAAATTTATATTAAAATTATTTTTATCATAATTCTGATAACCTAGAGCATCGATTAAGCCAATAAAATAATAATATTTTAACAAAAAATTTGTTTGCACTAAATATCGGTCTCATAGTATACTACGTAGTACAGTGTGCCTCTGAAAGAGCACGCATTTATTAAATGTGGTTATATAAATTTATATTAAAATTATTTTTATCGTAATTCTGATAACCTAGAGCATCGATTAAGCCAATAAAATAATAATATTTTAACAAAAATTTTGTTTGCACTAAATTACGGTCTCATAGTATACTACGTAGTACAGTACGCCTCTGAAAGAGTACGCATTTATTAAATGTGTTTATATAAATTTATATTAAAATTATTTTTATCATAATTCTGATAACCTAGAGCATCGATTAAGCCAATAAAATAATAATATTTTAACAAAAAATTTGTTTGCACTAAATTACGGTCTCATAGTATACTACGTAGTACAGTACGCCTCTGAAAGAGTACGTATTTATTAAATGTGTTTATATAAATTTATATTAAAATTATTTTTATCATAATTCTGATAATCTAGAGCATCGATTAAGCCAATAAAATAATAATATTTTAACAAAAAATTTGTTTGCATTAAATTACGGTCTCATAGTATACTACGTAGTACAGTACGCCTCTGAAAGAGTACGTATTTATTAAATGTGTTTATATACATTTATATTAAAATTATTTTTATCATAATTCTGATAACCTAGAGCATCGATTAAGCCAATAAAATAATAATATTTTAACAAAAAATTTGTTTGCACTAAACTACGGTCTCATAGTAAACTACGTAGTACAGTACGCCTCTGAAAGAGTACGCATTTATTAAATGTGTTTATATAAATTTATATTAAAATTATTTTTATCATAATTCTGATAATCTAGAGCATCGATTAAGCCAATAAAATAATAATATTTTAACAAAAAATTTGTTTGCACTAAATTACGGTCTCATAGTATACTACGTAGTACAGTACGCCTCTGAAAGAGTACGCATTTATTAAATGTGTTTATATAAATTTATATTAAAATTATTTTTATCATAATTCTGATAATCTAGAGCATCGATTAAGCCAATAAAATAATAATATTTTAACAAAAAATTTGTTTGCACTAAATATCGGCCTCATAGTATACTACGTAGTACAGTGTGCCTCTGAAAGAGCACGCATTTATTAAATGTGGTTATATAAATTTATATTAAAATTATTTTTATCGTAATTCTGATAACCTAGAGCATCGATTAAGCCAATAAAATAATAATATTTTAACAAAAATTTTGTTTGCACTAAATTACGGTCTCATAGTATACTACGTAGTACAGTACGCCTCTGAAAGAGTACGCATTTATTAAATGTGTTTATATAAATTTATATTAAAATTATTTTTATCATAATTCTGATAACCTAGAGCATCGATTAAGCCAATAAAATAATAATATTTTAACAAAAAATTTGTTTGCACTAAATTACGGTCTCATAGTATACTACGTAGTACAGTACGCCTCTGAAAGAGTACGCATTTATTAAATGTGTTTATATAAATTTATATTAAAATTATTTTTATCATAATTCTGATAACCTAGAGCATCGATTAAGCCAATAAAATAATAATATTTTAACAAAAAATTTGTTTGCACTAAACTACGGTCTCATAGTAAACTACGTAGTACAGTACGCCTCTGAAAGAGTACGCATTTATTAAATGTGTTTATATAAATTTATATTAAAATTATTTTTATCATAATTCTGATAATCTAGAGCATCGATTAAGCCAATAAAATAATATTTTAACAAAAAATTTGTTTGCACTAAATTACGGTCTCATAGTATACTACGTAGTACAGTACGCCTCTGAAAGAGTACGTATTTATTAAATGTGTTTATATAAATTTATATTAAAATTATTTTTATCATAATTCTGATAATCTAGAGCATCGATTAAGCCAATAAAATAATAATATTTTAACAAAAAATTTGTTTGCACTAAATTACGGTCTCATAGTATACTACGTAGTACAGTACGCCTCTGAAAGAGTACGTATTTATTAAATGTGTTTATATAAATTTATATTAAAATTATTTTTATCATAATTCTGATAATCTAGAGCATCGATTAAGCCAATAAAATAATAATATTTTAACAAAAAATTTGTTTGCACTAAATTACGGTCTCATAGTATACTACGTAGTACAGTACGCCTCTGAAAGAGTACGCATTTATTAAATGTGTTTATATAAATTTATATTAAAATTATTTTTATTACAATTCTGATAATCTAGAGCATCGATTAAGCCAATAAAATAATAATATTTTAACAAAAAATTTGTTTGCACTAAATTACGGTCTCATAGTATACTATGTACGTAGTACAGTACGCCTCTGAAAGAGTACGCATTTATTAAATGTGTTTATATAAATTTATATTAAAATTATTTTTATCATAATTCTGATAACCTAGAGCATCGATTAAGCCAATAAAATAATAATATTTTAACAAAAAATTTGTTTGCACTAAACTACGGTCTCATAGTAAACTACGTAGTACAGTACGCCTCTGAAAGAGTACGCATTTATTAAATGTGTTTATATAAATTTATATTAAAATTATTTTTATCATAATTCTGATAATCTAGAGCATCGATTAAGCCAATAAAATAATAATATTTTAACAAAAAATTTGTTTGCACTAAATTACGGTCTCATAGTATACTACGTAGTACAGTACGCCTCTGAAAGAGTACGCATTTATTAAATGTGTTTATATAAATTTATATTAAAATTATTTTTATCATAATTCTGATAATCTAGAGCATCGATTAAGCCAATAAAATAATAATATTTTAACAAAAAATTTGTTTGCACTAAATTACGGTCTCATAGTATACTACGTAGTACAGTACGCCTCTGAAAGAGTACGTATTTATTAAATGTGTTTATATAAATTTATATTAAAATTATTTTTATCATAATTCTGATAATCTAGAGCATCGATTAAGCCAATAAAATAATAATATTTTAACAAAAAATTTGTTTGCACTAAATTACGGTCTCATAGTATACTATGTACGTAGTACAGTACGCCTCTGAAAGAGTACGCATTTATTAAATGTGTTTATATAAATTTATATTAAAATTATTTTTATCATAATTCTGATAATCTAGAGCATCGATTAAGCCAATAAAATAATAATATTTTAACAAAAAATTTGTTTGCACTAAATTACGGTCTCATAGTATACTACGTAGTACAGTACGCCTCTGAAAGAGTACGCATTTATTAAATGTGTTTATATAAATTTATAATAAAATTATTTTTATCATAATTCTGATAATCTAGAGCATCGATTAAGCCAATAAAATAATAATATTTTAACAAAAAATTTGTTTGCACTAAACTACGGTCTCATAGTATACTACGTAGTACAGTACGCCTCTGAAAGAGTACGCATTTATTAAATGTGTTTATATAAATTTATATTAAAATTATTTTTATCATAATTCTGATAATCTAGAGCATCGATTAAGCCAATAAAATAATAATATTTTAACAAAAAATTTGTTTGCACTAAATTACGGTCTCATAGTATACTACGTAGTACAGTACGCATTTATTAAATGTGTTTATATAAATTTATATTAAAATTATTTTTATCATAATTCTGATAATCTAGAGCATCGATTAAGCCAATAAAATAATAATATTTTAACAAAAAATTTGTTTGCACTAAATTACGGTCTCATAGTATACTACGTAGTACAGTACGCCTCTGAAAGAGTACGTATTTATTAAATGTGTTTATATAAATTTATATTAAAATTATTTTTATCATAATTCTGATAATCTAGAGCATCGATTAAGCCAATAAAACAATAATATTTTAACAAAAAATTTGTTTGCACTAAATTACGGTCTCATAGTATACTACGTAGTACAGTACGCCTCTGAAAGAGTACGTATTTATTAAATGTGTTTATATAAATTTATATTAAAATTATTTTTATCATAATTCTGATAATCTAGAGCATCGATTAAGCCAATAAAATAATAATATTTTAACAAAAAATTTGTTTGCACTAAATTACGGTCTCATAGTATACTACGTAGTACAGTACGCCTCTGAAAGAGTACGCATTTATTAAATGTGTTTATATAAATTTATATTAAAATTATTTTTATCATAATTCTGATAATCTAGAGCATCGATTAAGCCAATAAAATAATAATATTTTAACAAAAAATTTGTTTGCACTAAATTACGGTCTCATAGTATACTACGTAGTACAGTACGCCTCTGAAAGAGTACGCATTTATTAAATGTGTTTATATAAATTTATATTAAAATTATTTTTATCATAATTCT
This sequence comes from Tipula helvola, assembly GCA_963556165.1. Lineage (NCBI taxonomy): Eukaryota > Metazoa > Arthropoda > Insecta > Diptera > Tipulidae > Tipula > Tipula helvola. The sequence goes on from CAUVYM010000046.1 coordinate 48,782, forward strand.
GATAATCTAGAGCATCGATTAAGCCAATAAAAATAATATTTTAACAAAAAATTTGTTTGCACTAAATTACGGTCTCATAGTATACTACGTAGTACAGTACGCCTCTGAAAGAGTACGCATTTATTAAATGTGTTTATATAAATTTATATTAAAATTATTTTTATCATAATTCTGATAATCTAGAGCATCGATTAAGCCAATAAAACAATAATATTTTAACAAAAAATTTGTTTGCACTAAATTACGGTCTCATAGTATACTACGTAGTACAGTACGCCTCTGAAAGAGTACGTATTTATTAAATGTGTTTATATAAATTTATATTAAAATTATTTTTATCATAATTCTGATAATCTAGAGCATCGATTAAGCCAATAAAATAATAATATTTTAACAAAAAATTTGTTTGCACTAAATTACGGTCTCATAGTATACTACGTAGTACAGTACGCCTCTGAAAGAGTACGCATTTATTAAATGTGTTTATATAAATTTATATTAAAATTATTTTTATCATAATTCTGATAATCTAGAGCATCGATTAAGCCAATAAAGTAATAATATTTTAACAAAAAATTTGTTTGCACTAAATTACGGTCTCATAGTATACTACGTAGTACAGTACGCCTCTGAAAGAGTACGTATTTATTAAATGTGTTTATATAAATTTATATTAAAATTATTTTTATCATAATTCTGATAATCTAGAGCATCGATTAAGCCAATAAAATAATAATATTTTAACAAAAAATTTGTTTGCACTAAATTACGGTCTCATAGTATACTACGTAGTACAGTACGCCTCTGAAAGAGTACGCATTTATTAAATGTGGTTATATAAATTTATATTAAAATTATTTTTATCGTAATTCTGATAACCTAGAGCATCGATTAAGCCAATAAAATAATAATATTTTAACAAAAATTTTGTTTGCACTAAATTACGGTCTCATAGTATACTACGTAGTACAGTACGCCTCTGAAAGAGTACGCATTTATTAAATGTGTTTATATAAATTTATATTAAAATTATTTTTATCATAATTCTGATAACCTAGAGCATCGATTAAGCCAATAAAATAATAATATTTTAACAAAAAATTTGTTTGCACTAAACTACGGTCTCATAGTAAACTACGTAGTACAGTACGCCTCTGAAAGAGTACGCATTTATTAAATGTGTTTATATAAATTTATATTAAAATTATTTTTATCATAATTCTGATAATCTAGAGCATCGATTAAGCCAATAAAATAATAATATTTTAACAAAAAATTTGTTTGCACTAAATTACGGTCTCATAGTATACTACGTAGTACAGTACGCCTCTGAAAGAGTACGCATTTATTAAATGTGTTTATATAAATTTATATTAAAATTATTTTAATTATAATTCTGATAACCTAGAGCATCGATTAAGCCAATAAAATAATAATATTTTAACAAAAAATTTGTTTGCACTAAATTACGGTCTCATAGTATACTACGTAGTACAGTACGCCTCTGAAAGAGTACGCATTTATTAAATGTGTTTATATAGATTTATATTAATTATTTTTATCATAATTCTGATAATCTAGAGCATCGATTAAGCCAATAAAATAATAATATTTTAACAAAAAATTTGTTTGCACTAAATTACGGTCTCATAGTATACTACGTAGTACAGTACGCCTCTGAAAGAGTACGTATTTATTAAATGTGTTTATATAAATTTATATTAAAATTATTTTTATCATAATTCTGATAATCTAGAGCATCGATTAAGCCAATAAAACAATAATATTTTAACAAAAAATTTGTTTGCACTAAATTACGGTCTCATAGTATACTACGTAGTACAGTACGCCTCTGAAAGAGTACGCATTTATTAAATGTGTTTATATAAATTTATATTAAAATTATTTTTATCATAATTCTGATAACCTAGAGCATCGATTAAGCCAATAAAATAATAATATTTTAACAAAAAATTTGTTTGCACTAAATTACGGTCTCATAGTATACTACGTAGTACAGTACGCCTCTGAAAGAGTACGCATTTATTAAATGTGTTTATATAAATTTATATTAAAATTATTTTTATCATAATTCTGATAACCTAGAGCATCGATTAAGCCAATAAAATAATAATATTTTAACAAAAAATTTATTTGCACTAAACTACGGTCTCATAGTAAACTACGTAGTACAGTACGCCTCTGAAAGAGTACGCATTTATTAAATGTGTTTATATAAATTTATATTAAAATTATTTTTATCATAATTCTGATAACCTAGAGCATCGATTAAGCCAATAAAATAATAATATTTTAACAAAAAATTTGTTTGCACTAAATTACGGTCTCATAGTATACTACGTAGTACAGTACGCCTCTGAAAGAGTACGCATTTATTAAATGTGTTTATATAAATTTATATTAAAATTATTTTTATCATAATTCTGATAACCTAGAGCATCGATTAAGCCAATAAAATAATAATATTTTAACAAAAAATTTGTTTGCACTAAATTACGGTCTCATAGTATACTACGTAGTACAGTACGCCTCTGAAAGAGTACGCATTTATTAAATGTGTTTATATAAATTTATATTAAAATTATTTTTATCATAATTCTGATAACCTAGAGCATCGATTAAGCCAATAAAATAATAATATTTTAACAAAAAATTTGTTTGCACTAAACTACGGTCTCATAGTAAACTACGTAGTACAGTACGCCTCTGAAAGAGTACGCATTTATTAAATGTGTTTATATAAATTTATATTAAAATTATTTTTATCATAATTCTGATAATCTAGAGCATCGATTAAGCCAATAAAATAATAATATTTTAACAAAAAATTTGTTTGCACTAAATTACGGTCTCATAGTATACTACGTAGTACAGTACGCCTCTGAAAGAGTACGTATTTATTAAATGTGTTTATATAAATTTATATTAAAATTATTTTTATCATAATTCTGATAATCTAGAGCATCGATTAAGCCAATAAAATAATAATATTTTAACAAAAAATTTGTTTGCACTAAATTACGGTCTCATAGTATACTACGTAGTACAGTACGCCTCTGAAAGAGTACGTATTTATTAAATGTGTTTATATAAATTTATATTAAAATTATTTTTATCATAATTCTGATAATCTAGAGCATCGATTAAGCCAATAAAATAATAATATTTTAACAAAAAATTTGTTTGCACTAAATTACGGTCTCATAGTATACTACGTAGTACAGTACGCCTCTGAAAGAGTACGCATTTATTAAATGTGTTTATATAAATTTATATTAAAATTATTTTTATTACAATTCTGATAATCTAGAGCATCGATTAAGCCAATAAAATAATAATATTTTAACAAAAAATTTGTTTGCACTAAATTACGGTCTCATAGTATACTATGTACGTAGTACAGTACGCCTCTGAAAGAGTACGCATTTATTAAATGTGTTTATATAAATTTATATTAAAATTATTTTTATCATAATTCTGATAACCTAGAGCATCGATTAAGCCAATAAAATAATAATATTTTAACAAAAAATTTGTTTGCACTAAACTACGGTCTCATAGTAAACTACGTAGTACAGTACGCCTCTGAAAGAGTACGCATTTATTAAATGTGTTTATATAAATTTATATTAAAATTATTTTTATCATAATTCTGATAATCTAGAGCATCGATTAAGCCAATAAAATAATAATATTTTAACAAAAAATTTGTTTGCACTAAATTACGGTCTCATAGTATACTACGTAGTAAAGTACGCCTCTGAAAGAGTACGCATTTATTAAATGTGTTTATATAAATTTATATTAAAATTATTTTTATCATAATTCTGATAATCTAGAGCATCGATTAAGCCAATAAAATAATAATATTTTAACAAAAAATTTGTTTGCACTAAATTACGGTCTCATAGTATACTACGTAGTACAGTACGCCTCTGAAAGAGTACGCATTTATTAAATGTGTTTATATAAATTTATATTAAAATTATTTTTATCATAATTCTGATAATCTAGAGCATCGATTAAGCCAATAAAATAATAATATTTTAACAAAAAATTTGTTTGCACTAAATTACGGTCTCATAGTATACTACGTAGTACAGTACGCCTCTGAAAGAGTACGTATTTATTAAATGTGTTTATATAAATTTATATTAAAATTATTTTTATCATAATTCTGATAATCTAGAGCATCGATTAAGCCAATAAAATAATAATATTTTAACAAAAAATTTGTTTGCACTAAATTACGGTCTCATAGTATACTATGTACGTAGTACAGTACGCCTCTGAAAGAGTACGCATTTATTAAATGTGTTTATATAAATTTATATTAAAATTATTTTTATCATAATTCTGATAATCTAGAGCATCGATTAAGCCAATAAAATAATAATATTTTAACAAAAAATTTGTTTGCACTAAATTACGGTCTCATAGTATACTACGTAGTACAGTACGCCTCTGAAAGAGTACCGCATTTATTAAATGTGTTTATATAAATTTATATTAAAATTATTTTTATCATAATTCTGATAATCTAGAGCATCGATTAAGCCAATAAAATAATAATATTTTAACAAAAAATTTGTTTGCACTAAATTACGGTCTCATAGTATACTACGTAGTACAGTGTGCCTCTGAAAGAGCACGCATTTATTAAATGTGGTTATATAAATTTATATTAAAATTATTTTTATCGTAATTCTGATAACCTAGAGCATCGATTAAGCCAATAAAATAATAATATTTTAACAAAAAATTTGTTTGCACTAAATTACGGTCTCATAGTATACTTACTACGTAGTACAGTACGCCTCTGAAAGAGTACGCATTTATTAAATGTGTTTATATAAATTTATATTAAAATTATTTTTATCATAATTCTGATAATCTAGAGCATCGATTAAGCCAATAAAATAATAATATTTTAACAAAAATTTGTTTGCACTAAATATCGGTCTCATAGTATACTACGTAGTACAGTGTGCCTCTGAAAGAGCACGCATTTATTAAATGTGGTTATATAAATTTATATTAAAATTATTTTTATCGTAATTCTGATAACCTAGCGCATCGATTAAGCCAATAAAATAATAATATTTTAACAAAAATTTTGTTTGCACTAAATTACGGTCTCATAGTATACTACGTAGTACAGTACGCCTCTGAAAGAGTACGCATTTATTAAATGTGTTTATATAAATTTATATTAAAATTATTTTTATCATAATTCTGATAACCTAGAGCATCGATTAAGCCAATAAAATAATAATATTTTAACAAAAAATTTGTTTGCACTAAATTACGGTCTCATAGTATACTACGTAGTACAGTACGCCTCTGAAAGAGTACGCATTTATTAAATGTGTTTATATAAATTTATATTAAAATTATTTTTATCATAATTCTGATAACCTAGAGCATCGATTAAGCCAATAAAATAATAATATTTTAACAAAAAATTTGTTTGCACTAAACTACGGTCTCATAGTAAACTACGTAGTACAGTACGCCTCTGAAAGAGTACGCATTTATTAAATGTGTTTATATAAATTTATATTAAAATTATTTTTATCATAATTCTGATAACCTAGAGCATCGATTAAGCCAATAAAATAATAATATTTTAACAAAAAATTTGTTTGCACTAAATTACGGTCTCATAGTATACTACGTAGTACAGTACGCCTCTGAAAGAGTACGCATTTATTAAATGTGTTTATATAAATTTATATTAAAATTATTTTTATCATAATTCTGATAACCTAGAGCATCGATTAAGCCAATAAAATAATAATATTTTAACAAAAAAATTTGTTTGCACTAAATTACGGTCTCATAGTATACTACGTAGTACAGTACGCCTCTGAAAGAGTACGCATTTATTAAATGTGTTTATATAAATTTATATTAAAATTATTTTTATCATAATTCTGATAACCTAGAGCATCGATTAAGCCAATAAAATAATAATATTTTAACAAAAAATTTGTTTGCACTAAACTACGGTCTCATAGTAAACTACGTAGTACAGTACGCCTCTGAAAGAGTACGCATTTATTAAATGTGTTTATATAAATTTATATTAAAATTATTTTTATCATAATTCTGATAATCTAGAGCATCGATTAAGCCAATAAAATAATAATATTTTAACAAAAAATTTGTTTGCACTAAATTACGGTCTCATAGTATACTACGTAGTACAGTACGCCTCTGAAAGAGTACGTATTTATTAAATGTGTTTATATAAATTTATATTAAAATTATTTTTATCATAATTCTGATAATCTAGAGCATCGATTAAGCCAATAAAATAATAATATTTTAACAAAAAATTTGTTTGCACTAAATTACGGTCTCATAGTATACTACGTAGTACAGTACGCCTCTGAAAGAGTACGTATTTATTAAATGTGTTTATATAAATTTATATTAAAATTATTTTTATCATAATTCTGATAATCTAGAGCATCGATTAAGCCAATAAAATAATAATATTTTAACAAAAAATTTGTTTGCACTAAATTACGGTCTCATAGTATACTACGTAGTACAGTACGCCTCTGAAAGAGTACGCATTTATTAAATGTGTTTATATAAATTTATATTAAAATTATTTTTATTACAATTCTGATAATCTAGAGCATCGATTAAGCCAATAAAATAATAATATTTTAACAAAAAATTTGTTTGCACTAAATTACGGTCTCATAGTATACTATGTACGTAGTACAGTACGCCTCTGAAAGAGTACGCATTTATTAAATGTGTTTATATAAATTTATATTAAAATTATTTTTATCATAATTCTGATAACCTAGAGCATCGATTAAGCCAATAAAATAATAATATTTTAACAAAAAATTTGTTTGCACTAAACTACGGTCTCATAGTAAACTACGTAGTACAGTACGCCTCTGAAAGAGTACGCATTTATTAAATGTGTTTATATAAATTTATATTAAAATTATTTTTATCATAATTCTGATAATCTAGAGCATCGATTAAGCCAATAAAATAATAATATTTTAACAAAAAATTTGTTTGCACTAAATTACGGTCTCATAGTATACTACGTAGTACAGTACGCCTCTGAAAGAGTACGCATTTATTAAATGTGTTTATATAAATTTATATTAAAATTATTTTTATCATAATTCTGATAATCTAGAGCATCGATTAAGCCAATAAAATAATAATATTTTAACAAAAAATTTGTTTGCACTAAATTACGGTCTCATAGTATACTACGTAGTACAGTACGCCTCTGAAAGAGTACGTATTTATTAAATGTGTTTATATAAATTTATATTAAAATTATTTTTATCATAATTCTGATAATCTAGAGCATCGATTAAGCCAATAAAATAATAATATTTTAACAAAAAATTTGTTTGCACTAAATTACGGTCTCATAGTATACTATGTACGTAGTACAGTACGCCTCTGAAAGAGTACGCATTTATTAAATGTGTTTATATAAATTTATATTAAAATTATTTTTATCATAATTCTGATAATCTAGAGCATCGATTAAGCCAATAAAATAATAATATTTTAACAAAAAATTTGTTTGCACTAAATTACGGTCTCATAGTATACTACGTAGTACAGTACGCCTCTGAAAGAGTACGCATTTATTAAATGTGTTTATATAAATTTATATTAAAATTATTTTTATCATAATTCTGATAATCTAGAGCATCGATTAAGCCAATAAAATAATAATATTTTAACAAAAAATTTGTTTGCACTAAATTACGGTCTCATAGTATACTACGTAGTACAGTGTGCCTCTGAAAGAGCACGCATTTATTAAATGTGGTTATATAAATTTATATTAAAATTATTTTTATCGTAATTCTGATAACCTAGAGCATCGATTAAGCCAATAAAATAATAATATTTTAACAAAAAATTTGTTTGCACTAAATTACGGTCTCATAGTATACTACGTAGTACAGTACGCCTCTGAAAGAGTACGTATTTATTAAATGTGTTTATATAAATTTATATTAAAATTATTTTTATCATAATTCTGATAATCTAGAGCATCGATTAAGCCAATAAAATAATAATATTTTAACAAAAAATTTGTTTGCACTAAATTACGGTCTCATAGTATACTATGTACGTAGTACAGTACGCCTCTGAAAGAGTACGCATTTATTAAATGTGTTTATATAAATTTATATTAAAATTATTTTTATCATAATTCTGATAATCTAGAGCATCGATTAAGCCAATAAAATAATAATATTTTAACAAAAAAATTTGTTTGCACTAAATTACGGTCTCATAGTATACTACGTAGTACAGTACGCCTCTGAAAGAGTACGCATTTATTAAATGTGTTTATATAAATTTATATTAAAATTATTTTTATCATAATTCTGATAATCTAGAGCATCGATTAAGCCAATAAAATAAAATATTTTAACAAAAAATTTGTTTGCACTAAATTACGGTCTCATAGTATACTACGTAGTACAGTGTGCCTCTGAAAGAGCACGCATTTATTAAATGTGGTTATATAAATTTATATTAAAATTATTTTTATTACAATTCTGATAATCTAGAGCATCGATTAAGCCAATAAAATAATAATATTTTAACAAAAAATTTGTTTGCACTAAATTACGGTCTCATAGTATACTATGTACGTAGTACAGTACGCCTCTGAAAGAGTACGCATTTATTAAATGTGTTTATATAAATTTATATTAAAATTATTTTTATCATAATTCTGATAACCTAGAGCATCGATTAAGCCAATAAAAATAATAATATTTTAACAAAAAATTTGTTTGCACTAAACTACGGTCTCATAGTAAACTACGTAGTACAGTACGCCTCTGAAAGAGTACGCATTTATTAAATGTGTTTATATAAATTTATATTAAAATTATTTTTATCATAATTCTGATAATCTAGAGCATCGATTAAGCCAATAAAATAATAATATTTTAACAAAAAATTTGTTTGCACTAAATTACGGTCTCATAGTATACTACGTAGTACAGTACGCCTCTGAAAGAGTACGCATTTATTAAATGTGTTTATATAAATTTATATTAAAATTATTTTTATCATAATTCTGATAATCTAGAGCATCGATTAAGCCAATAAAATAATAATATTTTAACAAAAAAATTTGTTTGCACTAAATTACGGTCTCATAGTATACTACGTAGTACAGTACGCCTCTGAAAGAGTACGTATTTATTAAATGTGTTTATATAAATTTATATTAAAATTATTTTTATCATAATTCTGATAATCTAGAGCATCGATTAAGCCAATAAAATAATAATATTTTAACAAAAAATTTGTTTGCACTAAATTACGGTCTCATAGTATACTATGTACGTAGTACAGTACGCCTCTGAAAGAGTACGCATTTATTAAATGTGTTTATATAAATTTATATTAAAATTATTTTTATCATAATTCTGATAATCTAGAGCATCGATTAAGCCAATAAAATAATAATATTTTAACAAAAAATTTGTTTGCACTAAATTACGGTCTCATAGTATACTACGTAGTACAGTACGCCTCTGAAAGAGTACGCATTTATTAAATGTGTTTATATAAATTTATATTAAAATTATTTTTATCATAATTCTGATAATCTAGAGCATCGATTAAGCCAATAAAATAATAATATTTTAACAAAAAATTTGTTTGCACTAAATTACGGTCTCATAGTATACTACGTAGTACAGTGTGCCTCTGAAAGAGCACGCATTTATTAAATGTGGTTATATAAATTTATATTAAAATTATTTTTATCGTAATTCTGATAACCTAGAGCATCGATTAAGCCAATAAAATAATAATATTTTAACAAAAAATTTGTTTGCACTAAATATCGGTCTCATAGTATACTACGTAGTACAGTGTGCCTCTGAAAGAGCACGCATTTATTAAATGTGGTTATATAAATTTATATTAAATTATTTTTATCGTAATTCTGATAACCTAGAGCATCGATTAAGCCAATAAAATAATAATATTTTAACAAAAATTTTGTTTGCACTAAAATTACGGTCTCATAGTATACTACGTAGTACAGTACGCCTCTGAAAGAGTACGCATTTATTAAATGTTTATATAAATTTATATTAAAATTATTTTTATCATAATTTTGATAACCTAGAGCATCGATTAAGCCAATAAAATAATAATATTTTAACAAAAAATTTGTTTGCACTAAATTACGGTCTCATAGTATACTACGTAGTACAGTACGCCTCTGAAAGAGTACGTATTTATTAAAAACGTACTCTTTCAGAGGCGTACTGTACTACGTAGTATACTATGAGACCGTAATTTAGTGCAAACAAATTTTTTGTTAAAATATTATTATTTTATTGGCTTAATCGATGCTCTAGGTTATCAAAATTATGATAAAAATAATTTTAATATAAATTTATATAAACACATTTAATAAATGCGTACTCTTTCAGAGGCGTACTGTACTACGTAGTATACTATGAGACCGTAATTTAGTGCAAACAAAATTTTTGTTAAAATATTATTATTTTTATTGGCTTAATCGATGCTCTAGGTTATCAGAATTACGATAAAAATAATTTTAATATAAATTTATATAACCACATTTAATAAATGCGTGCTCTTTCAGAGGCACACTGTACTACGTAGTATACTATGAGACCGATATTTAGTGCAAACAAATTTTTTGTTAAAATATTATTATTTTATTGGCTTAATCGATGCTCTAGGTTATCAGAATTACGATAAAAATAATTTTAATATAAATTTATATAACCACATTTAATAAATGCGTGCTCTTTCAGAGGCACACTGTACTACGTAGTATACTATGAGACCGTAATTTAGTGCAAACAAATTTTTTGTTAAAATATTATTATTTTATTGGCTTAATCGATGCTCTAGATTATCAGAATTATGATAAAAATAATTTTAATATAAATTTATATAAACACATTTAATAAATGCGTACTCTTTCAGAGGCGTACTGTACTACGTAGTATACTATGAGACCGTAATTTAGTGCAAACAAATTTTTTGTTAAAATATTATTATTTTATTGGCTTAATCGATGCTCTAGATTATCAGAATTATGATAAAAATAATTTTAATATAAATTTATATAAACACATTTAATAAATGCGTACTCTTTCAGAGGCGTACTGTACTACGTACATAGTATACTATGAGACCGTAATTTAGTGCAAACAAATTTTTTGTTAAAATATTATTATTTTATTGGCTTAATCGATGCTCTAGATTATCAGAATTATGATAAAAATAATTTTAATATAAATTTATATAAACACATTTAATAAATACGTACTCTTTCAGAGGCGTACTGTACTACGTAGTATACTATGAGACCGTAATTTAGTGCAAACAAATTTTTTGTTAAAATATTATTATTTTATTGGCTTAATCGATGCTCTAGATTATCAGAATTATGATAAAAATAATTTTAATATAAATTTATATAAACACATTTAATAAATGCGTACTCTTTCAGAGGCGTACTGTACTACGTAGTATACTATGAGACCGTAATTTAGTGCAAACAAATTTTTTGTTAAAATATTATTATTTTATTGGCTTAATCGATGCTCTAGATTATCAGAATTATGATAAAAATAATTTTAATATAAAATATATAAACACATTTAATAAATGCGTACTCTTTCAGAGGCGTACTGTACTACGTAGTTACTATGAGACCGTAGTTTAGTGCAAACAAATTTTTTGTTAAAATATTATTATTTTATTGGCTTAATCCGATGCTCTAGGTTATCAGAATTATGATAAAAATAATTTTAATATAAATTTATATAAACACATTTAATAAATGCGTACTCTTCAGAGGCGTACTGTACTACGTACATAGTATACTATGAGACCGTAATTTAGTGCAAACAAATTTTTTGTTAAAAATATTATTATTTTATTGGCTTAATCGATGCTCTAGATTATCAGAATTGTAATAAAAATAATTTTAATATAAATTTATATAACCACATTTAATAAATGCGTGCTCTTTCAGAGGCACACTGTACTACGTAGTATACTATGAGACCGTAATTTAGTGCAAACAAATTTTTTTGTTAAAATATTATTATTTTATTGGCTTAATCGATGCTCTAGATTATCAGAATTATGATAAAAATAATTTTAATATAAATTTATATAAACACATTTAATAAATGCGTACTCTTTCAGAGGCGTACTGTACTACGTAGTATACTATGAGACCGTAATTTAGTGCAAACAAATTTTTTGTTAAAATATTATTATTTTATTGGCTTAATCGATGCTCTAGATTATCAGAATTATGATAAAAATAATTTTAATATAAATTTATATAAACACATTTAATAAATGCGTACTCTTTCAGAGGCGTACTGTACTACGTACATAGTATACTATGAGACCGTAATTTAGTGCAAACAAATTTTTTTGTTAAAATATTATTATTTTATTGGCTTAATCGATGCTCTAGATTATCAGAATTATGATAAAAATAATTTTAATATAAATTTATATAAACACATTTAATAAATACGTACTCTTTCAGAGGCGTACTGTACTACGTAGTATACTATGAGACCGTTAATTTAGTGCAAACAAATTTTTTGTTAAAATATTATTATTTTATTGGCTTAATCGATGCTCTAGGTTATCAGAATTACGATAAAAATAATTTTAATATAAATTTATATAACCACATTTAATAAATGCGTGCTCTTTCAGAGGCACACTGTACTACGTAGTATACTATGAGACCGTAATTTAGTGCAAACAAATTTTTTGTTAAAATATTATTATTTTATTGGCTTAATCGATGCTCTAGATTATCAGAATTATGATAAAAATAATTTTAATATAAATTTATATAAAACACATTTAATAAATGCGTACTCTTTCAGAGGCGTACTGTACTACGTAGTATACTATGAGACCGTAATTTAGTGCAAACAAATTTTTTGTTAAAATATTATTATTTTATTGGCTTAATCGATGCTCTAGATTATCAGAATTATGATAAAAATAATTTTAATATAAATTTATATAAACACATTTAATAAATGCGTACTCTTTCAGAGGCGTACTGTACTACGTACATAGTATACTATGAGACCGTAATTTAGTGCAAACAAATTTTTTGTTAAAATATTATTATTTTATTGGCTTAATCGATGCTCTAGATTATCAGAATTATGATAAAAATAATTTTAATATAAATTTATATAAACACATTTAATAAATACGTACTCTTTCAGAGGCGTACTGTACTACGTAGTATACTATGAGACCGTAATTTAGTGCAAACAAATTTTTTGTTAAAATATTATTATTTTATTGGCTTAATCGATGCTCTAGATTATCAGAATTATGATAAAAATAATTTTAATATAAATTTATATAAACACATTTAATAAATGCGTACTCTTTCAGAGGCGTACTGTACTACGTAGTATACTATGAGACCGTAATTTAGTGCAAACAAATTTTTTGTTAAAATATTATTATTTTATTGGCTTAATCGATGCTCTAGATTATCAGAATTATGATAAAAATAATTTTAATATAAAATTTATATAAACACATTTAATAAATGCGTACTCTTTCAGAGGCGTACTGTACTACGTAGTTTACTATGAGACCGTAGTTTAGTGCAAACAAATTTTTTGTTAAAATATTATTATTTTATTGGCTTAATCGATGCTCTAGGTTATCAGAATTATGATAAAAATAATTTTAATATAAATTTATATAAACACATTTAATAAATGCGTACTCTTTCAGAGGCGTACTGTACTACGTACATAGTATACTATGAGACCGTAATTTAGTGCAAACAAATTTTTTGTTAAAATATTATTATTTTATTGGCTTAATCGATGCTCTAGATTATCAGAATTGTAATAAAAATAATTTTAATATAAATTTATATAAACACATTTAATAAATGCGTACTCTTTCAGAGGCGTACTGTACTACGTAGTATACTATGAGACCCGTAATTTAGTGCAAACAAATTTTTTGTTAAAATATTATTATTTTATTGGCTTAATCGATGCTCTAGATTATCAGAATTATGATAAAAATAATTTTAATATAAATTTATATAAACACATTTAATAAATACGTACTCTTTCAGAGGCGTACTGTACTACGTAGTATACTATGAGACCGTAATTTAGTGCAAACAAATTTTTTTGTTAAAATATTATTATTTTATTGGCTTAATCGATGCTCTAGATTATCAGAATTATGATAAAAATAATTTTAATATAAATTTATATAAACACATTTAATAAATACGTACTCTTTCAGAGGCGTACTGTACTACGTAGTATACTATGAGACCGTAATTTAGTGCAAACAAATTTTTTGTTAAAATATTATTATTTTATTGGCTTAATCGATGCTCTAGATTATCAGAATTATGATAAAAATAATTTTAATATAAATTTATATAAACACATTTAATAAATGCGTACTCTTTCAGAGGCGTACTGTACTACGTAGTTTACTATGAGACCGTAGTTTAGTGCAAACAAATTTTTTTGTTAAAATATTATTATTTTATTGGCTTAATCGATGCTCTAGGTTATCAGAATTATGATAAAAATAATTTTAATATAAATTTATATAAACACATTTAATAAATGCGTACTCTTTCAGAGGCGTACTGTACTACGTAGTATACTATGAGACCGTAATTTAGTGCAAACAAATTTTTTGTTAAAATATTATTATTTTATTGGCTTAATCGATGCTCTAGGTTATCAGAATTATGATAAAAATAATTTTAATATAAATTTATATAAACACATTTAATAAATGCGTACTCTTTCAGAGGCGTACTGTACTACGTAGTATACTATGAGACCGTAATTTAGTGCAAACAAATTTTTTGTTAAAATATTATTATTTTATTGGCTTAATCGATGCTCTAGGTTATCAGAATTATGATAAAAATAATTTTAATATAAATTTATATAAACACATTTAATAAATGCGTACTCTTTCAGAGGCGTACTGTACTACGTAGTTTACTATGAGACCGTAGTTTAGTGCAAACAAATTTTTTGTTAAAATATTATTATTTTATTGGCTTAATCGATGCTCTAGGTTATCAGAATTATGATAAAAATAATTTTAATATAAATTTATATAAACACATTTAATAAATGCGTACTCTTTCAGAGGCGTACTGTACTACGTAGTATACTATGAGACCGTAATTTAGTGCAAACAAATTTTTTGTTAAAATATTATTATTTTATTGGCTTAATCGATGCTCTAGGTTATCAGAATTATGATAAAAATAATTTTAATATAAATTTATATAAACACATTTAATAAATGCGTACTCTTTCAGAGGCGTACTGTACTACGTAGTATACTATGAGACCCGTAATTTAGTGCAAACAAAATTTTTGTTAAAATATTATTATTTTATTGGCTTAATCGATGCGCTAGGTTATCAGAATTACGATAAAAATAATTTTAATATAAATTTATATAACCACATTTAATAAATGCGTGCTCTTTCAGAGGCACACTGTACTACGTAGTATACTATGAGACCGATATTTAGTGCAAACAAATTTTTTGTTAAAATATTATTATTTTATTGGCTTAATCGATGCTCTAGATTATCAGAATTATGATAAAAATAATTTTAATATAAATTTATATAAACACATTTAATAAATGCGTACTCTTTCAGAGGCGTACTGTACTACGTAGTAAGTATACTATGAGACCGTAATTTAGTGCAAACAAATTTTTTGTTAAAATATTATTATTTTATTGGCTTAATCGATGCTCTAGGTTATCAGAATTACGATAAAAATAATTTTAATATAAATTTATATAACCACATTTAATAAATGCGTGCTCTTTCAGAGGCACACTGTACTACGTAGTATACTATGAGACCGTAATTTAGTGCAAACAAATTTTTTGTTAAAATATTATTATTTTATTGGCTTAATCGATGCTCTAGATTATCAGAATTATGATAAAAATAATTTTAATATAAATTTATATAAACACATTTAATAAATGCGTACTCTTTCAGAGGCGTACTGTACTACGTAGTATACTATGAGACCGTAATTTAGTGCAAACAAATTTTTTGTTAAAATATTATTATTTTATTGGCTTAATCGATGCTCTAGATTATCAGAATTATGATAAAAATAATTTTAATATAAATTTATATAAACACATTTAATAAATGCGTACTCTTTCAGAGGCGTACTGTACTACGTACATAGTATACTATGAGACCGTAATTTAGTGCAAACAAATTTTTTGTTAAAATATTATTATTTTATTGGCTTAATCGATGCTCTAGATTATCAGAATTATGATAAAAATAATTTTAATATAAATTTATATAAAACACATTTAATAAATACGTACTCTTTCAGAGGCGTACTGTACTACGTAGTATACTATGAGACCGTAATTTAGTGCAAACAAATTTTTTGTTAAAATATTATTATTTTATTGGCTTAATCGATGCTCTAGATTATCAGAATTATGATAAAATAATTTTAATATAAATTTATATAAACACATTTAATAAATGCGTACTCTTTCAGAGGCGTACTGTACTACGTAGTATACTATGAGACCGTAATTTAGTGCAAACAAATTTTTTGTTAAAATATTATTATTTTATTGGCTTAATCGATGCTCTAGATTATCAGAATTATGATAAAAATAATTTTAATATAAATTTATATAAACACATTTAATAAATGCGTACTCTTTCAGAGGCGTACTTTACTACGTAGTATACTATGAGACCGTAATTTAGTGCAAACAAATTTTTTGTTAAAATATTATTATTTTATTGGCTTAATCGATGCTCTAGATTATCAGAATTATGATAAAAATAATTTTAATATAAATTTATATAAACACATTTAATAAATGCGTACTCTTTCAGAGGCGTACTGTACTACGTAGTTTACTATGAGACCGTAGTTTAGTGCAAACAAATTTTTTGTTAAAATATTATTATTTTATTGGCTTAATCGATGCTCTAGGTTATCAGAATTATGATAAAAATAATTTTAATATAAATTTATATAAACACATTTAATAAATGCGTACTCTTTCAGAGGCGTACTGTACTACGTACATAGTATACTATGAGACCGTAATTTAGTGCAAACAAATTTTTTGTTAAAATATTATTATTTTATTGGCTTAATCGATGCTCTAGATTATCAGAATTGTAATAAAAATAATTTTAATATAAATTTATATAAACACATTTAATAAATGCGTACTCTTTCAGAGGCGTACTGTACTACGTAGTATACTATGAGACCGTAATTTAGTGCAAACAAATTTTTTGTTAAAATATTATTATTTTATTGGCTTAATCGATGCTCTAGATTATCAGAATTATGATAAAAATAATTTTAATATAAATTTATATAAACACATTTAATAAATACGTACTCTTTCAGAGGCGTACTGTACTACGTAGTATACTATGAGACCGTAATTTAGTGCAAACAAATTTTTTGTTAAAATATTATATTTTATTGGCTTAATCGATGCTCTAGATTATCAGAATTATGATAAAAATAATTTTAATATAAATTTATATAAACACATTTAATAAATACGTACTCTTTCAGAGGCGTACTGTACTACGTAGTATACTATGAGACCGTAATTTAGTGCAAACAAATTTTTTGTTAAAAATATTATTATTTTATTGGCTTAATCGATGCTCTAGATTATCAGAATTATGATAAAAATAATTTTAATATAAATTTATATAAACAACATTTAATAAATGCGTACTCTTTCAGAGGCGTACTGTACTACGTAGTTTACTATGAGACCGTAGTTTAGTGCAAACAAATTTTTTGTTAAAATATTATTATTTTATTGGCTTAATCGATGCTCTAGGTTATCAGAATTATGATAAAAATAATTTTAATATAAATTTATATAAACACATTTAATAAATGCGTACTCTTTCAGAGGCGTACTGTACTACGTAGTATACTATGAGACCGTAATTTAGTGCAAACAAATTTTTTGTTAAAATATTATTATTTTATTGGCTTAATCGATGCTCTAGGTTATCAGAATTATGATAAAATAATTTTAATATAAATTTATATAAACACATTTAACTAAATGCGTACTCTTTCAGAGGCGTACTGTACTACGTAGTATACTATGAGACCGTAATTTAGTGCAAACAAATTTTTTGTTAAAATATTATTATTTTATTGGCTTAATCGATGCTCTAGGTTATCAGAATTATGATAAAAATAATTTTAATATAAATTTATATAAACACATTTAATAAATGCGTACTCTTTCAGAGGCGTACTGTACTACGTAGTTTACTATGAGACCGTAGTTTAGTGCAAATAAATTTTTTGTTAAAATATTATTATTTTATTGGCTTAATCGATGCTCTAGGTTATCAGAATTATGATAAAAATAATTTTAATATAAATTTATATAAACACATTTAATAAATGCGTACTCTTTCAGAGGCGTACTGTACTACGTAGTATACTATGAGACCGTAATTTAGTGCAAACAAATTTTTTGTTAAAATATTATTATTTTATTGGCTTAATCGATGCTCTAGGTTATCAGAATTATGATAAAATAATTTTAATATAAATTTATATAAACACATTTAATAAATGCGTACTCTTTCAGAGGCGTACTGTACTACGTAGTATACTATGAGACCGTAATTTAGTGCAAACAAATTTTTTGTTAAAATATTATTGTTTTATTGGCTTAATCGATGCTCCTAGATTATCAGAATTATGATAAAAATAATTTTAATATAAATTTATATAAACACATTTAATAAATACGTACTCTTTCAGAGGCGTACTGTACTACGTAGTATACTATGAGACCGTAATTTAGTGCAAACAAATTTTTTTGTTAAAATATTATTATTTTATTGGCTTAATCGATGCTCTAGATTATCAGAATTATGATAAAAATAATTAATATAAAATCTATATAAAACACATTTAATAAATGCGTACTCTTTCAGAGGCGTACTGTACTACGTAGTATACTATGAGACCGTAATTTAGTGCAAACAAATTTTTTGTTAAAATATTATTATTTTATTGGCTTAATCGATGCTCTAGGTTATCAGAATTATAATTAAAATAATTTTAATATAAATTTATATAAACACATTTAATAAATGCGTACTCTTTCAGAGGCGTACTGTACTACGTAGTATACTATGAGACCGTAATTTAGTGCAAACAAATTTTTTGTTAAAATATTATTATTTTATTGGCTTAATCGATGCTCTAGATTATCAGAATTATGATAAAAATAATTTTAATATAAATTTATATAAACACATTTAATAAATGCGTACTCTTTCAGAGGCGTACTGTACTACGTAGTTTACTATGAGACCGTAGTTTAGTGCAAACAAATTTTTTGTTAAAAATATTATTATTTTATTGGCTTAATCGATGCTCTAGGTTATCAGAATTATGATAAAAATAATTTTAATATAAATTTATATAAACACATTTAATAAATGCGTACTCTTTCAGAGGCGTACTGTACTACGTAGTATACTATGAGACCGTAATTTAGTGCAAACAAAATTTTTGTTAAAATATTATTATTTTATTGGCTTAATCGATGCTCTAGGTTATCAGAATTACGATAAAAATAATTTTAATATAAATTTATATAACCACATTTAATAAATGCGTACTCTTTCAGAGGCGTACTGTACTACGTAGTATACTATGAGACCGTAATTTAGTGCAAACAAATTTTTTGTTAAAATATTATTATTTTATTGGCTTAATCGATGCTCTAGATTATCAGAATTATGATAAAAATAATTTTAATATAAATTTATATAAACACATTTAATAAATACGTACTCTTTCAGAGGCGTACTGTACTACGTAGTATACTATGAGACCGTAATTTAGTGCAAACAAATTTTTTGTTAAAATATTATTACTTTATTGGCTTAATCGATGCTCTAGATTATCAGAATTATGATAAAAATAATTTTAATATAAATTTATATAAACACATTTAATAAATGCGTACTCTTTCAGAGGCGTACTGTACTACGTAGTATACTATGAGACCGTAATTTAGTGCAAACAAATTTTTTGTTAAAATATTATTATTTTATTGGCTTAATCGATGCTCTAGATTATCAGAATTATGATAAAATAATTTTAATATAAATTTATATAAACACATTTAATAAATACGTACTCTTTCAGAGGCGTACTGTACTACGTAGTATACTATGAGACCGTAATTTAGTGCAAACAAATTTTTTGTTAAAATATTATTGTTTTATTGGCTTAATCGATGCTCTAGATTATCAGAATTATGATAAAAATAATTTTAATATAAATTTATATAAACACATTTAATAAATGCGTACTCTTTCAGAGGCGTACTGTTACTACGTAGTATACTATGAGACCGTAATTTAGTGCAAACAAATTTTTTTGTTAAAATATTATTTTTATTGGCTTAATCGATGCTCTAGATTATCAGAATTATGATAAAAATAATTTTAATATAAATTTATATAAACACATTTAATAAATGCGTACTCTTTCAGAGGCGTACTGTACTACGTAGTATACTATGAGACCGTAATTTAGTGCAAACAAATTTTTTGTTAAAATATTATTATTTTATTGGCTTAATCGATGCTCTAGATTATCAGAATTATGATAAAAATAATTTTAATATAAATTTATATAAACACATTTAATAAATGCGTACTCTTTCAGAGGCGTACTGTACTACGTAGTATACTATGAGACCGTAATTTAGTGCAAACAAATTTTTTGTTAAAATATTATTATTTTATTGGCTTAATCGATGCTCTAGATTATCAGAATTATGATAAAAATAATTTTAATATAAATTTATATAAACACATTTAATAAATACGTACTCTTTCAGAGGCGTACTGTACTACGTAGTATACTATGAGACCGTAATTTAGTGCAAACAAATTTTTTGTTAAAATATTATTGTTTTATTGGCTTAATCGATGCTCTAGATTATCAGAATTATGATAAAAATAATTTTAATATAAATTTATATAAACACATTTAATAAATACGTACTCTTTCAGAGGCGTACTGTACTACGTAGTATACTATGAGACCGTAATTTAGTGCAAACAAATTTTTTGTTAAAATATTATTATTTTATTGGCTTAATCGATGCTCTAGATTATCAGAATTATGATAAAAATAATTTTAATATAAATTTATATAAACACATTTAATAAATGCGTACTGTACTACGTAGTATACTATGAGACCGTAATTTAGTGCAAACAAATTTTTTGTTAAAATATTAATATTTTATTGGCTTAATCGATGCTCTAGATTATCAGAATTATGATAAAAATAATTTTAATATAAATTTATATAAACACATTTAATAAATGCGTACTCTTTCAGAGGCGTACTGTACTACGTAGTATACTATGAGACCGTAGTTTAGTGCAAACAAATTTTTTGTTAAAATATTATTATTTTATTGGCTTAATCGATGCTCTAGATTATCAGAATTATGATAAAAATAATTTTATTATAAATTTATATAAACACATTTAATAAATGCGTACTCTTTCAGAGGCGTACTGTACTACGTAGTATACTATGAGACCCGTAATTTAGTGCAAACAAATTTTTTTGTTAAAATATTATTATTTTATTGGCTTAATCGATGCTCTAGATTATCAGAATTATGATAAAAATAATTTTAATATAAATTTATATAAACACATTTAATAAATGCGTACTCTTTCAGAGGCGTACTGTACTACGTACATAGTATACTATGAGACCGTAATTTAGTGCAAACAAATTTTTGTTAAAATATTATTATTTTATTGGCTTAATCGATGCTCTAGATTATCAGAATTATGATAAAAATAATTTTAATATAAATTTATATAAACACATTTAATAATACGTACTCTTTCAGAGGCGTACTGTACTACGTAGTATACTATGAGACCGTAATTAGTGCAAACAAATTTTTTGTTAAAATATTATTATTTTATTGGCTTAATCGATGCTCTAGATTATCAGAATTATGATAAAAATAATTTTAATATAAATTTATATAAAACACATTTAATAAATGCGTACTCTTTCAGAGGCGTACTGTACTACGTAGTTATACTATGAGACCGTAATTTAGTGCAAACAATTTTTTGTTAAAATATTATTATTTTATTGGCTTTAATCGATGCTCTAGATTATC
>CAUVYM010000047.1:0-43838 GCA_963556165.1 Tipula helvola
TACTCGAATTTTAATTTAATTTGAAATTTCAAATGACTAGCTTATCATCAAATTTGGCTTCAACAATTTCAATTTGGTTAAATTGTATTAGTGTTGAGAACTGCAAATCAAATATACTTGGATTCTAATGCCGAGATTTTTTGTATAGGGAATCCAATACCAATTTTTGCTTCCCGAAAATTTATACAGGGTGAGGAAAAAGTATGGAAACCCTTAAAAATCTCGCGGAGTTCAGTTCAAAAAAAAAATCGAGCAAGGTTTATTCTTAGGTAATTTTCAACAAGGAATTTAATGGTGAGCTTGGTTGTTACCTTAACCTTCATTTTCTAGGTCATTTGGAGGTCAATGTCATTTTTTTAAAATTAAAACCCCTATTTTTGAGGACAGAATCGAAAATAGCGATCAATTTTACGTCCGAGTATGTATTTTCCATAACCTCCCAAGATCATTTGAAGCGATTTACATTGCGAGGTGAAAGTATGAAAATCCCTAGAAATCTCGTGGAGTATTTCAAAAAACAAAATCAGGCAACGTTTAGTCTTAGGTAAGGGAATTTAAAGGGGAGCTTGTTTGTGACCTTGATCTTCATCTTCCAGGTCATATTGAGGTCAAGGTCATTTTTTTATAGGGAAACTCCTATTTTTGACATCGGATTCGAAAAGAGCGATAAATTGTACGTCCGAATATGTATTGTCAATGACTTCCCAAGGTCACCTGAAGGAATATAATGCTTATGATTTGCTACGAATATTAATAAAAATAAAAATTACAAAAATTAATTCTTTATTTTTAAATTTTTTTTAAATTTTCATAGCAAATCATAAGCTTTACAATTAAAATATATTCCTTCAGGTGACCTTGGGAGGTTATGGAAAATACATATTCGGACGTACAATTGATCGCTTTTTTCGAGTCCGAAGTTAAAAACTGGGGTTTTCCTATAAAAAAATGACCGTGACCTCAAAATGGCCTTGAAGATGAAGGTTGAAAATTATCTAAGAATAAACCTTGCTCCATTTTTTTTTTGACAAACTCCGCGAGATTTCAAGGGGTTTCCATACTTTTACCTTGAAATGTAAATTCCTTCAGATGATCTTGGGAGGTCATGGAAAATACATACTCGGAAGTAAAATTGATCGCTCTTATCGATTCTGTCAAGAATCGATTGATGATCAAGGTCACAATCAAAATCACCATTAAATTGAGTGTTGAAAATGACCTAAGAATAAACCTTGCTCATTTTTTTATGGAACGTATTGTCCTACCTGGGCATACCGTCAAAATTGGTTTCAATGTGCCAGCTTTTAATGGATGGCTCAATATGTAAGGTGCTAATAGAAGGGAAAATTTCGGATGCCTTCGTGATAACATCTGGAGTGCGGCAAGGAGACCCAATAGCTCAAACTCTTTTCAACCTATCATTGGAGTATGTCATTCGTCAGCTCAATATGGCGCAGCATAGCTGCCTGTATTATAAATCAACCCAGCTATTAGCATACGCTGATGACATTTGCATTCTGGGTCGCAACATCATATCTCTGAAAGAAGTCCTCCTCCCATTGGAATTAACAGCCCAACAAATAGGCCTTCAGATTAATGAAGCGAAGACCAAATATATGGTGACCGCGAGAACGCAGACTCGTGGGGACTTCATTTCAGGAGATACTCAATATGAAAAGGTGAATGAAATCACTAGGATCAAATAGGAGTGAACTAGGAGTTCAAATATCTAGGATCACTGATCACTGAGCATAACTCCGTTTCTGTGGACATTTCATCGAGGATCGCAGCAGGCTACCGAGCATTTTACGCCAATATAAAAATTTTCAAGTCTCCTCATATATCGCGCAAAATAAAATTTGACATCTACAAGGCGCTGGCTGATAAGACCAGTTATCACCTTTGGTTGCGAGTCTTGGACGCTGACAGCGTAAAACATCCAGAAAATCGCTATAACTGAGCGTAAGATCATAAGAACAATTCTCGGTCCCATTAAAGAAGAAGCATCAGAAATGATCTCGATAAAGTTGACATCATTGGATTCATAAAATCGTCAAGGCTAAGATGGCTTGGATACGTACTTCGTTCACAAAATCGGACCACCAAACAGGCCTTGGAGTCGGCAAAAACGAAAGTAGGACCTCGTGGGAGACCACCTACCCGATGGATGGACGACGTTGAAAGGGATATATACACAGTCCGTCACCGTGTCTGGCGTTCTCTTGTGGCGGATCGAATTATTTGGAGGAGCATCGTTGAGGCGGCCAAATCCCTTCATGGGATGTAGCGCCAGCGGAAGAAGAAGAAGAATTTAAAACAATAACTTTGACCTCAAAATAACCTTGAAAATGATGATCAAGGTCACAACCAAAATCACCATTAAATTCCGTGTTGAAAATGACCTAAGAATAAACCTTGTTCATTTTTTTGGACTGAACTCCGCGAGATTTTTAGGGGTTTCCATACTTTTTACTCACCCTGTATAACTATCTTCAGTTAAAATGCCTATAAAATACAAATTATTAATAAGTTTTATAAATTTGTCTAGACCATTCATTACCTTGGTTTTACACATAAAAATGTCATATTCATCATAGGTGTCATTCTAATTTTTAGACTAAAAATCTTTTGAGTGATTTGGGGCCGCAGTATGAAAAAGTTTGAGAAGCACTGCTCTAGTGCATTCGAGTAAATGTATTGTAATATAAACAATGGATCAGTATTAGTAGTACAATTTTCCATTGTATTCTTTAAAATCTTTAATTTGTTAAATAGTTCTACTGTAGAAATATCTTTGTCATCGGTTAACATATTATCTTACTCGTCACAATGTGCTTTTAGTTCCTCGTCATTCGATTTACAAACTCCTTCAAAATTGATTAAACACTGAAAATTATTGATATGCGCTTTAATGACCTCAATTATTTCATCTAACGAATAAAGTACAGTATCTAGTATAGGAAAGAAAACTTAAAATTTTAAATTTATATTGTGGATCAGTGGGTGTTTCGTCGTAGCATTCGTAATCAAATAACAAAGTCTTCGCAGAGCATTATCTTTAAATTGAGAGTTAATTTCTAAATCAGTTAATTGTTTTGCTGTTTCTTGAACACGATTGAACCGTTCATCCGTTCGCATTTCTTTAATGTACGTTATTAACTTATTTAACTCGTTGATTGCCTCATTTATATGTCGGTTGGGATTTTGAAAAATTTTACTGACCACGTTTATTCTACTCAAGATGTCATACCAAATTATAACCGAACAAATAAATTCATATTCTTTAATTTTCTGATTTCTGTGGCTTTTGCGTCATGTTTTGTTGTGTTGTCGAATTGAGTACTTTCTTATACATCAATGCATACCTAACAGGATGAAGAGCATTACTAATGAAAATTTTTTTTTTTAGTAGAAGGATGTGTTTAGAAAGCGAGAGAAGAATTGTCGGCGCCCCTATGCGAGGCATAATCTGCTTAGTGGGTAAAGCCGGCCCTGAATAATGTTAACAAAATAAGATATTTTTTATTTGAAAAAGCTTAAAAATAGAGTACATATATGTAAAAAAGAGACAGACATATAAAGGGAAAGGCATGACATTTACAATACTAAACATAACAAACAATATGGAAACACGGTTAATATACGGAAAATGAAGCTCACCTATAATATGAAACATTTTATCAGATGCAGTAAATAAAAAGAAAACAAAAAGTATGAAAACAAATATTGTTGATTTAAAATTTTCAAAATATATATTTAATTGTTTCATATTTATTTGTACATTAAAATATTTTTGTCAAATTATTATTATTGACGATTTCCAGCCAGGAATAATGAAATAAAATATCTTGTTATTATCTGAAAAAGCTTAAAAATGAGTACACAAATATAAAAAAAGAGATAAACATATTATGAAAAATAAAATGGCGCCCGCACGGCATTTACAAATAAATATTAATGAAGTATGATGAGAAGATGACAAACAAAAAAACAACAACAAATTATGAAAATAAAATTTTTATTTAAAATTGTTTTCAATACATAATTAACGATTAGGCATCGTTTTTTGTTGAATTAGTTATGATAACGATTTCCAGTTTTCCGTATTTTATATCTTCAAGATTATTGCGTTTTATGGTGTAATTAAGTGAAAAAAAAGTGCAAAACAACATTTAGTATTCTTTTTCTTAGAGAAAATAAAATCTGTACCTTGGTAGAAAAAGTGGCCCTTTTGTGTCCAAAATCTGATCATATTTGGTATTTTTGGCAGTTTAATAAATAATTATGGGCATAAATAAGGCATTTGTTCTCTTTCTACCAAGGCACATTTAAAGAAATATTTAATCGATTCATAATATAATGTGATTCATCAAAATACGCAAATAATATTCTTCAAATATGTTCAAAAAACATTTCTCTAAACAGCTGTTTTTGTTTTGATTTTTAATTTTATTTTTAGTTGCCAAACCAACATTATTTAGGTACATTGAAGATATAAAATACGCAAAACTGGAAATCGTTATCATAACTAATTCAACAAAAAACGATGCCTAATCGTTAATTATGTATTTTAAAATTATGTATTTTATGTATATGTACATATGTACTCTATTTTTAAGCTGTTTCAAATAAAAAATATCTTATTTTGTTATCATTATTATCGTAAGTTGGAAAAGCTCACGGCAAAATCCTCCAAGTCAGGTGGAAACGGAAGTTTAGAGATGCAATTGAATTAAAATAAAATTAATTCCGAGTCAATTTTCATTAATATATTTTGAATAAGCTAAGATCATGTCTCTCCATACATAAACTATGAAATAAACATTTTTTTTTGGATTTTTTGATACCATAAAAAAAGCTTCTTTTCATCATGGAGGCTTTATTCATGAAATAGGTTTTGACTTTATACACTGTTTTTAAATTCTTTATCTGAAAGCATTTAATTTCTTTACATTCTTCCAAAATTTCGAGGAAAAAATTTAAAGATAAGTATTTAATGAATTTACTGAAATTAAAAAGGTGAAGAAACTTTAAAAGTTTAAAGAATTCAAATAGAAGAGTTTATCTAATCATATTCCTTAAATTCTTTAAATTCATGATTTTAAGCCCTTTGAATGTTTAAATCCTGTAAATACTTTAAAGTTTGTAAGTTCTTAATTTTTAAAGGTTCTTCGAACGCTTTAAATGTTTTAGATTGTAAATAATTTTTTTAAATTTTGTACAATTTTTAAACTAATATTGCATAATTTTTTTTATATTCTTTAAGTTTTCTAAATTTTTCATTTCATTAAATTCTTTAGGTTCCTTTAAAGCCTTTAATAAATTGCTTAAAACAATTTAATTTATTAAAAATCTTTAAATTTTTTGAATTTTTAATTTCCTTTAAATGTTTATTTCATTAAATTTTTTTAAATTCTGTAAATTCTATGAATTTAAAGAATTAAAAAATTCAATTAAATTGTTTTATTTTCAATTTTTATAATCCTTTAATTGTTTAAATTCGTTGAATTTTTTAAACTTTCTGAATTCTTAAAATTATTGAAATTTTTATACTCGGAAAATTTTTAAGAAAAAATGTTTTAACTTTTAAAATGTTATACAAAATTTATTCTCTAATTCAATAAATGTTTAAGTTATCTAAATCAATATATTCATTAAATTCTATAAATTGTTTTAATTTTAAGTTTCCTAAACTTTTTGTTCCTTTAATCTTTAGATTCTTTAAATTTCATTATTTTTAAATTCTTCTCTTTAAATTTTTTTAATTCTTTACTTCTTTACTTTACTTTGATTTACTTATCGTATTACTTTTGTAAACCACGTATAGGTAAATAGCTGACATTTAAACAAATATTATGTATAGCTCTATCACTTTTCATTATTTTGTTTTCTTTTCGCATTAAAAAGTTATTATTGCACATGCGCATTTAATTTCGTTACAAGCTTTCCAAATTATCATTGAATTTTGAATCAAATGTATTTTTAATGCCTATCTTAAATTAAAATAAGACTTAAATTGCGTTGAAAGCGCCTGGATGAACGGTAACTGTGCAAGCGCATTATTTAATTGTAGCTTTACATAGCATAAGGTAGTAATATTGTATGAAGTATACTTTTGGTACATGCCTTACATCAGAATAAGTTGTAAGGTAAAATCGCATATGACTCGATGCAAAGTTTGCGTCTAATTTCGTTCTATAAACAGATAAACAGATCAGATAAACTTCTGTTTTTAAAAAAAGGGAAAGACGTTGGCGTTTTGTGCACATTCTTTTTAAACTTTAGGTTTAAAAAACAGATAATCAACAGCACAAGTTTTCCAATTTTAACGACTTCTGTTTTCAAAGACGTTTACCTAATTAATTGCGAAATTTAGAATTATGCCATTATGGCTTTTGGTAACAGATGAGTTTGAAATTATGAGTACTAAACGAAAGTATTACTATTAACATACCGTTCCTTTCCTTTGGTATTATTGTGTGTAAAGGATGTACGGAAAGCCCGGTGTCATCCAGGGAGTCTTGCTTAGGATTGGTCGTTCATTCTGATCAAACAATCAATCATCAATCAAGAGTTAGAGGAAGGCAGTGAAATAGTCGATTCTAATTATTTGGGATAGTGCATTAAAAGTCATACCAATATATTGTGTTAAAAACGTTATTTGTTAAGTTTTTTAGTTTTCCTGCAATAATGAAGTTAGAGTATGCTAATCAAGAAAACAAAGTGTTGTTTTAGATTTTTCACTCGATAAATTAGGATGCCAGGACTTCTAAACATCGATTAAAAAATATCGTGTCCGTCCCTTCGGCTTTCCATCCTTTCGGTCATATAGAAATTAGTTCTTTTTGTTTCCCCTCATAGTTTTTACATGTCTTGTGAGAGTGTTACGTCTTCAGTTCATTCGGCTGTAAAATTAAAGGGGTTGCAGAAAAAGAGACAACTGCAAAATAGATTTTCTCAAAAACGATATCGACTATTGGTTGATGATAAATGTGTCGAATCATCATATAAAGCTGTTCCAAATTTAAAGTCAATTGAAGCTTTTAACAATCTATTGAACTGTTCCCTATTTGAACTTCTCCTGTTTTCAGAGGTAATGTAAAACTTTTCGAAGAAATATTTTTTTACGGTTTAATTCCAGCAGATTCTCCATTACTACATTATTAGGTCGCATCCACAATGTTCAACATTACATTTCTTAAGTTTTGTGTTGTTTGTTCAAACAACAATATTATGTGGGCAAAATGAAAAGTTGCTGTACATGTATATGTATACTTTTTTAAGTCAAGTTAACCATTTTTTAAACCAAATTAACAAATATTGAAATTAACAATTTCTCAAAACAAATTAAGAATTTTGTCAAAACAAATTAAACTAAGTGCATACATTCTGTCAAAAAAGTACCGGGAATTGTTAATTTAAAATTCTAGAATTCGGACTCCTTAAAAATAAATTAAATTAGGCCTCTAAATTTGAAGGATAGCAAATTAATCACTAGATTTGACAAGCTTTTAATATTAACCTGTCTAACAAGAAAAACAATAATTAGTATTAGTGTTATAGCTATATGATAAAGAAAAAAGTTAGCACCAGACAGCATAGTTCTAAAAACTATAAATCCGTTGGATGCTTGAAGATGACAGAAGTCTGAGACAGGCTCCACGGAACTTCCTAAAAATCCAAATCGTAATTTATTAGTTATTTCCAAACTTTCTTTAGTTTTATTTTTTTGTTAAATAAAGTCGCATTTATTTAATTTCAAAATTGGAATCAAAATCAAAACTAAAAGTTTTTTAAACTTTTTTTAAAGTTTAAGAAACAAATTAAAAATTAGTAAATATAATAGATTATAGATCCATTTGAAAATTAAGTATAAATAAAAGCTTAATACTAAGAATAAAATCAAATACGTAAAAATACCTTAATTAAATTTAAAACTAAAACTGATAAGAATCAAATGTAGGTATCTAACGAACAAGATGACTTGTGACATGCTGTATGACATCCAATAAGACTTTTACATTAACCAAAGGAGTAGATTTTGTAGTATGGCGCTATTTGTTTTTTTTTTTTTGATCACACTATAACGAGATGGTACGAGTATAAATTAACATTGTGTTGTGCGTTATACATTGTGTATGAATGAAGAGATTTACAATGCGAGGTGACGATGAACATAATATTTTACAAACTTTTCCCCCATAAATACAACACTTATACGCACTTTACACAGGCCTAATAATATTTCGTTTAAAAATGTTAACCGTAAGAAAAGAAGACAAACCTGGTTTGAAAAGCACTGCGCTTTGAATTTTATGTACTTAACATGAAGAATTGCCCACTGTTTGGTTATATATAAAGCGACTAATTGATAAATCACTCATCACATACAACCATAAAAAGCGATTCAACGATAAGTCTGTTACTAGTTACCATAGAAGGAACCTCGTAGGTTTTTTCCTCGACAATATTATTAAATAAAGAATAATTTACCTTTAATTTTCACTGCCCAATTCAAAGAATCTGAGTAAATATTGGTCACTTAATTTTAATTTTTTTTTTGTCACTTTGTTTTATCTGTTCCAATATCACTCCGTTACACAAATAAACACTCAAAAACACAAAACACAGAAATCACTTTGTTCACTTACACAATAATCGGGCTTAAAATTATAAAAATTATATTGTTAATTAAGCTCCACGATTTATTAAAAACACAAACAAAACTGAAAAATTTAAAAGTCTCACTTTAATGTTTCATTTACGACTAATTTGTGTAACACAAAAATCCAATCAACTCAACAAAACAGGTTGTAATTTTTTTTTTACTATTTTCTAGGTAAATTACTATACAATAAAATTAAAACAAGAATACAGTGCGACACACAAAATAATCAAATGGTAGGGGTAGTAATAAAAATTATGAAAATTACGGTATTTAGCGTCGCTATTGGTGATGAAGCGTCGATATTTTGTCTTCTTAAGGCCGGTATTCACGTATACAATTAAATTGCGTAATCAGGATGCCAAGGAGGGAAAGCAGTTGTAGAAAAATGTAGTAAAGTAATTAGTAGAAAAAATTTAAATATATACTAACAATTGACCGCCAAGGTGTTTGTAACCGGATCGATCTCAATCCTATACTAACAACTAGAAGTATATCTTGTCGCACATTAATTGCGACCGTACCAGATATAAGATTGGTTCATTTTTGGGATTTTTTCACTTTTAAGATTGATTATTTTTTTTATGAAATTTGACAAGACTAGCCCCAATTAATATTGAGTTTTCTTAATCTTCGTCGTCATCAACTTCGGCATCATCATCTGAGGAAATAGCTAATCTTCTGCGTCTTGTTCGTTGTTTTCGTTTTCATGTTCGTAGCCTTCCGGGTTAATTTGCACATTTCTGATAATCTCATCAATTTCCATTTCGATAATCTCCTGATTGAAGTTGTCGACCGAATCAGGATCAATATCTTGAAGGTTTGGAAAGATGGGTGCATTAAGCTCTATATACACACATTTAAAAAAAAAAATTAAAAATGTGTGTATTAAGTGTGTTTCGCCAAGTGCCTACGACAGAAAGTATAAAAAGTATTAAGCTCTATATGTTGGAACACTTTGCGGTAGACAACATTTCTCGTGAAGACTCGGTGTTGATTTCCAGAAACATTGCGCGTCAAATATTCCTGGCGTGTTCATTGCATTCCTTGATGTAGACTGTATAATGTTTCGGCTGTCACGGCTTCTTGATAATGTAACATAAAGTTATCCATGACCATTCTCCGGATCCAGATTACGGAGAAGCATCACCACAGCGCCTACTTTCAAATTCAGCTCATATGGTGGAATTCCCGATGGAATCTAGTTGTTGAGATCACGGAGAAGTTGAGTTGGTCGTTTGCATTATCAGAAATGATTTCATCAGCACTCAGGTAACGAACTGCGTTACCGTTGATGTGGCAATCATGTGATTGTTGACTTTCATTACTTCCTTCAGATTTGTTGTGAGGATCGTTCTCGACATCAGTTGTTCACGTGTCAGAGTGATGATGTCATCTCCAATCACACGTCGAATCATTGCCTTCAGCTCGATAGGCATGTTGTCATTGTTGTTGTTGTTGGCTGCTCCTGGTGTTGGTGATGGAACTTGAAGCAGCATTTTGCATGTTTCCATGTTTCGATCTCCTGGTATCAAAGGAGGCAGAGATCCGCTTCCGAGTTGCAGAAACCATTCGACAAATGTTGGATTGCCTTGGGCACGCATATTCTGGGACAGGCTGATGACTTCGAAGTGTCTCTAGAGATTTCTACCAAGGACACTTTCGGCGATGATCTGTGGTCTTGATCCGTCGGGCACATCAGGTAAAGGTTGACGGAAATTTCAACCGAACACGATCACTTTGCCTCCAAACAATTCGTTGTTGCCCATGAGGCTTCGCAAGAGATGATCGATGATGTTTACGCCATGTTTAACTATCATTGTGATTTCGTCGATGAGAAGGATGTCGGTTTCTTTTGAGATTGTGGCACGCAGCTGATGCTAGGCTTTGTGCGAAGTTCGATTGTGGCAGTCCGAAACCTCGATGAGCTGTCAATCCTCCGGTCATGAGAGTTGCTGCGATGCCAGTTGTTGCAAAGACCTATGATTTCAGGTTCTGTTGCTGACACGCATCATTCGGTTGAATCCGTGAAGTTGTGCCGGATTCAAAATGATGTCTTGCAGTGGTTGAGTTGCCTGGCCCAATTGTGTTGTCAGGATTGATGCTGTTCCTGCAGGCGTCGGCACATCGAAATTTCGGTTGCTCTTTCCCAAACTTGCAAAGCGCTGGTTGAGTGCATGCAATGCCATGTTGTGGAGCTCTGGAAGGGTGTTGAAAAAAAAATTCGATCATTTGGTTTTTGTATCGATTTCAGAAGTCTAGTCCGGCGCTGATTGTGAACGTGAGAAGTATGTTTGCAAATGCCTCACGGAGTTGTTGTGGCATTCTCATTGTCATCAAGTTGTCGAACTTCTGGAGGAAAACGTCATCGTTGCTGACCAAATTCAATACTTGACCTGCTGAATGGAAAGTGTCGTGCTGTTGACCGCTGCGACGTTGCAAATTTCGACAAAGCATTCTGTCTCCTCGTTGTTGACGCTCATTCCATCGTCTTTGAGCTCCATTAAAAACGTAATGCTGTGAAATTTCGGCGTAAAGATGGGTTCGAGCATTCTCATTTGTCATGTTGAGTTCGAAGTATGCTACGAGCATGGTGATCGCTGTTCTCTCTTTGCGTTCTGGTGCGATCTACAATCCTCCATCGAACTCCAGTTCGGTGGTATTCTCGAGATTAATTGGAAGTATTGTGACAGCATGTGACCGGTCGTGCATTCCGAATTCACAGATTCGCCAAATGGCTTCTGGTGCGCTGACATATCTGCAACTGGTGTACATAGCTCTTGAGTTCATCACAAATCATTTGTCCGTCAGAAGTGAATTTGAGTGAAGCCACGTCGAAACCTTTGAAGACATATTTGTAGATGTACTTGATTGCTGATCTCATTCCTGTGACTACTTCGACGTTGATGTTGGCCTTGTATTGCATCGTCAAGTATGGATTGACTGACTATTTTCTCTTTGTTTCCGTGAGTCACTGTTTCAGTTGGCATGTTTCAACGTCGATATACTGGATAATCGTTTTCCTTGACAACAGTTTCGTTAGCGTAAGGCTTTGGAAAATGCTTGCTACATTTTCCTTCAACGATGCAGAGTCCTTCGTGGCATGGTCCATCAATAATCGTTGATGTCTGCGATGAGTGAATTCAATTTGATTTTGAGGACACGGCCGACAATGTCCGGACGATCTGATGGTTGTTCGCCGGGCAGAATGCTCTTGGTGATGTCGTTCCAATGCGGATTGCACGTGAATGTGATGAACAAATCGGGTTTTCCAAAGTGACCGCAAATTGCCCTGGCGTCTTGAAATAGTTGGCGCATATGACGATTTAATCCTGTGAAGCTGGATGGCAGGTTGATTGATAGTGATACATAGATGTTTTGTTTTCGAGCACGTGCCACCACAAAGTTGTTGAGTGAATGATAGTTTTGGGCCTTGATGACGTCTTGATTCATTCTGATCCAGTTCGGATTGTTCTATTAGATTTGAATATACGAATCCACAATGAATTGCTGTGTGAGGTTTGCAGCTTGGAGAACCGGTCGCCATGGATCCTCGCGAATTTGAAGCAATGCTGATTTTATACTAGAACATTGAGACGTATCGTGGTTCTTGTAGACCTCGTTGTGTATACGGAACACTTTGCCATCTCGGGTACCATCCAGGTTCGCCATTGATGAAGAGAAAAGCGTGCGTCATTGGATCGAAGTGTGGACTTTGTGGATGGAAATCACCGTTACGTCTCTATCGTGTTGGATCTGCTTGGTCTACGTCAGATCGCACGTAGACAGAAAATCGCGGTGGAAGATTGGAACGCCATCATTTTCCAAAACAAAGACTGCTGCTACTCCATTCTCTGCCACTGTTGCATTCTGCCGTCCTGGATGAACACCTGGCATCTCATATTCTCTGTTGAACACCAGCTAAATGTTGGCCGAATCTTGTCCGTTTGCCTCCGCCTCTGCGATCAATTTCACGCAGAATTGGCGCGTTGATGTTCGCATTTTCTGGATGATTCATGCGTGTATCATTTGCTTGCGTTGAAGAGTCCAGGAAATAGAGTTGGGCATAAGTTCTGGGTGGGTCTTGATTATGAACGTTTAAGCTGCTCATGTTGAGATAAGTCATACCATTGACTCGGAAGCAATAAGGACCTCGACCTGGTGGCATTGCGAGGCGGCTTCCAGTGACACAAAAGACAATCTCTTGTTATAGTTTTGGATTTTTGATCGCAGCTGTGTGTATAAGTAAACATTTCTATCTGACAATGCATTTCTTAGCCACATCGGATATGCTCGAATCGAATCAGGTAAGCGAAGACGTCTTTTGCGGCAACAGCTAGTGAATTGTCCATCGCGTGGTCGCTGCTCAGCCACGAAGTGTAAAGCATCGCAAGATTTACAAATGACGTTTAAATTACCAGTCGTGTGTTCTTGCACCAAAGCCTCATTGAATGTTGGTGGCTCGACGAAGTTGATATTGGCGTTCGGTGCGATGACATTTACATAATGTTGTTGCAAATTCTCAGCATTGTTGATGGCTTGCTGCTGTCGGTTTTGTCGCATTTTTCGGCATTTTGCTGTCTGATCGCAACAGCACGTTCAGATGGTTGTTGTGAAAGTTTTGGTCGCATTTATTCGGTATGCTGCAGTCTGATCTATTATGCCTGCAATGCTGTTTGTCGTGCGCGATAATTCCTCATTCGCTCTGCTGGAGTCATCGCCTGAGCTTTGGAATCTTCAGATGTTCGGTATTTTGCTATCTGAGCTAATCTGCCTCTCTTGCTTCCATTCGTCGCCAGAAATCGTGACTTTCTGCAGACGTCAAAGATATTGAAGGTAACGCATCACGGCCGTGAGTTGCCCATTATTCCTGATGATTGAGGTGGACGTGAAGCAGTGGGACATTCCGATATTATTTGATATCAGCAATGCATTGCCGGTAAATTTAGAAATATAAGTTTCATATTACACTGTAACCTACTAGTTTTATTCATTTTGCCTTAAATACGTTTTTGAGAAAATCTATTTTGTAGTTTCCTCTTCCACCGCAACCCGTTCTATTCCTGACTCAAATGGAACCATATGGTTAATTCAGACCGCTTTTTATATCTTTGTACAAAATTTCATAATGCATTTTTCAATAAAATTCGTTATTCTCTGAAAAAGGACCAAATTTAATTTGACCAATTACATTAACACAACATTTTGTTAAATAAACATACTACCATTTGTTATATCACCAATTATAATTTTTTCAGCTTAATTATAGTATACCCAGCAAAAAAAAAAAGGAAACACTTATGGAAACACTTAAACAAAACATCACTACATCATTTGCCAAAGTATCACTTTAGTGTAAGCAGCACAAAAAAGAAATGTCGTCCAACAACAACGAATGAATATGTATACAAAATGGAAAATATCGATCCTTCTAAAGTACACAAACAATAGTACCTACATACATAATCGTGTAATGAATGAATAACAACAATTTTTTGTGTAAGCAGCAATATTATTTTGTCTGTCAACAGAATAATACACAGCGGAAAAACTATTCTTCATTTATCATTTTAGTTATATTTAGGTATGTATACCTGCCGTTTCCGCTTTTATTTTAAATTCAAGCAATCAGTTTCTTTTGTCGAGTTTTAACACTCTTAAGTGTTTTTTCCTAAAATGGATGATACAGCATGTAGGTGTTATTTATAATATCAGCTATTTTGTTAAAGAGATATAATTAATTCTAATTTTGTCGTAAACAAATTTATTAAAATTTTCGTTTGAATAAATCATAAAATATGACTCACGAGAGACGTACTCTGCATTTTTATTAAACATAGATCTGTGTGATGATAATATTAATTTTAAAGATCTAGTAATAAGTCTAAGTACGGTACAAGATGGGATGATGATGATGAATGTTATTTGAAAACAAGGCACATGAAACACGAAAACAATTTTAAATTTACAAGAAGTGCGTAACATTTTTGTTCACAACAGCATTTTTTTCTTGAGTTTTTCTTGAACACAAGAAAATTTCACAGATTTATAAAAAATTGGGTTTATTAATCTAAATAAATGAAAATACTAAGAAAATATTCATATTCAAATTTATTATTATTGTTATCATTCCTCCTCCGTATATATAAATACATATTCTTATTTCACATCTTATATATCTAATTGGTTTCGTTTTAAAAATATTTGTTTAATATACGAGAATATATTTTTATTATGATCAGACTGGGTATATTTTCTAAATCGACAGAATAAATGCTTAAATCAATTTTTCCATTGAAAATAGAAATGCGTGAAGACAATCGAACCATATTGAGAGGTACGAATTCTAGAATTCAGAATAAAGAGGACATTTGATGAGTTTGATAATGGTGTCATCAAGTTATATAAATAGTATTTGACTCATAAAACACAATTGAAATTTTAAAATTATTTATTTAATCAATTTACGTAGATTTGGTAGAAACTAGTAATGAGAACACCTTGGCCCATATTTTACGTTAGTAAATAAATAAACTTAAGTAATCATGAAAATGTTGCGATTATACAATTTTTGGAGATTTATCGTCTAACTGTCTGTGTTCTCTTTAGGGTCCAGACAGTT
This sequence comes from Tipula helvola, assembly GCA_963556165.1. Taxonomy (NCBI): domain Eukaryota; kingdom Metazoa; phylum Arthropoda; class Insecta; order Diptera; family Tipulidae; genus Tipula; species Tipula helvola. Next base: position 15,288 of record CAUVYM010000047.1, read on the forward strand.
TAACTAATTGGGAAGTCTCAGTGAATTTTAGTAAACACCATCGGCCAGCGGCCACCATTGGCAACTTCCGAAGACCAGAAAATATATTTGGCGAATATCTCAAAACATATAAAATTTATAGATAAACTATAATTCAATACAAAATGCTGCTATAAAAAAAAGCTTTAAGTATTGCAAAATTCTCCGTTCGTAAAAGAAATTCGTTTGTTGTTCACACTTATATTATTTTTACTTTTCCCACTATAACGAAGTTATATTGGGTAAGTATTGTCATCGTGAAAAATATGTTGTTCTAGATTTTGCACATTTCTCGACGAATTAGGTTACCAGGGTACGTATTTCAGCAAAGCAACCTTGATTACACAAGCCATAATCTAAAAAACGAAGCTTTTTTAAGGGAATTAGAAACATAGACAATCATAATAGATCTCTCATTTGACTAAAAACAGAAAATAAGAACAAAAATTTTCCATTCAAATATTATCGATGTATTGCATATACGTATTATATTTGCAACGCATTCTAAAATCATTGCCTTATAAAATACACAACACAACGATACATTGGAATTATCAGAAGTTTTTGTTTTTTTCCTTTAGTTACTATGAAATGAGAAATCTAGTAAGAATGTCTATGGTAAAACACATAAAACATATGGGAAATCACTTTTTTTCTTAAGACAAATTTATCAATGAAAACGTTACAAATTCTTAATTATGATTTCTGAAATATTTTCATAAATGTTTGAATTTCAACATATATAAATCTCGTTTAAGTAAATTGTTTTCATTTTCTTGTAATAATTGATTTATTTAAACCAAAATATAAAAAAAAGTTCATAACAACAGAATTCTGGTCAAATAAAAAAGAAAAGCTTACTACAAATTGTGTGCATTAAGTCAATATACATTAAATAGATGGCAGTGATGGCAGTACAAATTTTTTAAAAATCGTACCAAAAATTGCCACCTGGGGAAGTTTTAAGTTCAAAAATTGTAGGAAAAGCAAAACAAATTCTCAAATTATTAAGAAAGTGTGATAATTTTGTGATTAAACAATTTTTTTTCGTATTTTTCTGAATAAATCTGAGACATCTAACGTACACTAGTAAAACTAAAGATTAATTTAGCAAGTATTACTTTAATTCGTCAGAGCCAACTTTGATGTATTTTCAAAATGAAAATTCGAAAAATATATTTTAGAAATAATTTAATTTTAATATTTCTGCAATTAATATTTACTTAATACCCATATACCCTTCCTGTATATTGTTGCTAAAGATATGTAGAACACTTTTGGATAAAAATTTTGTAACATTTTTGCTTTTTTCATTGAAAAACTTGAAGCTAAAAAACACCATTTTTACTATGGATTCCTATGGAAATCAGTGAAAAGTTATTCCACTAAAAAAGCTTCTAAAAAATACGTCATAATAATTATGGCTCTATACTCTAGAAGGCTCTGATTTCAGTTCAAAAAATGTGGGATGTGCGAGTGCGAACCGGAAAGAAACAATATTCGTAAAATACATGTGTATGCGAGCAAAAAGCATGGGCGACTTGTGATATTTGGGAAAGTAAGCACCAAAAACTTGAAGCGATTTCACGCGACTCAATTCCTTTTGATACTTGGATCACAAAAAAATGCACTAACACAAGTAAAATATTTGACAAAACACAATCGCAAGAAGTATACACCATGTATGTATACGAAACGCACATCGCACATTTTTTGGACTGAAATACGTACCCAGGACCCCAAAACATTGATTAGAAAAATGTCGTGTCCGTCCTTCCATCCATCCGTCCTTCGATTGAAGCATTGCGTCATTTTAACAATAAGGAGTAATATAAATGTCTTGATCTATTTTCCAGTGTAATGTCAAACGTTTTCAAAAAAAAAAATTTCTACAGTTAATACACCTTCCAAATTCCAACAATTATTCTATAAGTGTCTTAAAGACAAAATTAATAGATTACCGTGTAATATGGATTTAATTTCTAAATTTACTTAAAATATACTTTTATATATTTTAACATCTTGCGACGAATCTTTTCACACTATTTAAAAATAAATTTCAATTATTAAAAATACTAAGTTTTAAAGTTTCAAATTTCTTAAAATGTGAATTATTTATTTTATTAAATTATAAAATTACAAACAACGACTAGTTTCGAGAATCTATTCTCATCGTCAGATTATTTAAAAAAATTCGAGTATTTTTAAATAAAAAGCTAGTCGTTGTTTATAATTTTATAATTTAATAAAATAAATAATTCACATTTTAAGAAATTTGAAACTTTAAAACTTAGTATTATTAACTAATTGAAATTTATTTTTGCTTAAAATACTTTGCTGGTGGCGAATAATTTCGACAACATTTAAAACTAAATTATATCTAGTAAGCCTTAAAATATAGCAAGAGATTTCTGTGACATTTGGTGCGGTTATACCGCAGCTAAATTACCAATGCTAAACCAAAATGACAACTGTAGCAACGGTATAAATGCGACATATACTTAGCTTAGCAAGCTAAAATAGCATTGCTAAATATTATTGCTATGAAACTGACATTTGTGGCACTGCTAGTTTAGCAGTGGTACACCGAAAAAAAAATTAGTGGTTTTAAATAAAACTTTTCCTGTTTTCAATTATTTTTCTGGTCACTTTCACGCAACTAGGGAAAATATCAAATTTCTTTGATTTAAACTACACAAATCTAATGCGAAAAAATCCTTGCTATAATTTATTGTAGTTGGTTTTGTATCTTTGCTAATAAATAATAATTGTTTGTAGTATTTTATACTATATTTTGCGATTTATAGTCGATAATACTATAACATTAACTATTATTTATGAAAAAATAATTAGAAATCTATTTGCAATAACTGGTACGATTAGTTAAATGCACTAAAGTCATTTTAATTATAGTTCGCGTTAAAACCAATAACGCCAAATGTTTGAAATAACTATATCCGTTATATGAGTTTACTATTTAATATCAATCATTTTGACTAGTGGATTACTGGTTAAATTACTTTGTTTAGTTATTTATTATCCATTTCAATAATTGACTTAATTAAAGCCTTAGTTTTACATTTTTTCCTAATTAGTCCTAATTTTTCAAATATTTCAAACATATAATTGATTAAAAACTATATTAAAATTTAATATTTTGGGTGAACCTTAAGATTTAAAATTAACTTAAATGAAATAGTAGAATAAACTTAATCAAGTTAACACTGAAGAGAGGTAAAATACGAAATATAGAACAAAATATAATATGTAAAGCATTATTTTTGAATTCGAAGTATCTTTTTTTTCTGGATCGCAGGAATGATGATTTATTACATTAATTCAATTTCATAATTTCATTTTTATACACTTGTTTATAATTCTGTAATAATAAAATAAAATAAAAGTTAGATTATAGAAAAGTATCGTTTATCGACTACTCAAAAGTTTGTAAAATAATATTTTAAATTTAAACAATTTTTGATAAACTCGTAAGGCCAAAATGGAAAAAAATGCTATGTAGTAAAAAGTACTAAAATTAAACGTATGTTTACCATAAGGATAAAACTAATTTGGTAATAACAGTTTATTAGATTATTAATAGAGCTGTTTACTGCATCATACTCTGTTTCAATGTTATTGAAATATCTTTGAATAAAATTCCAAACTAACATTGATGCTGCAGCATATTCCAGATGGAGAACTTGAAAAATTTTTAAAAAAGAGTCTACTGCTTTCAACAGTGTTGGAAACTTGTACATTATTTGGTCGTAAACTAAACGTTAAACTAATTAGAAATTGTTATGCGAATATTACCATTTAGGTGTTTAACAATTTTCAAATCCATTTTCCATTCAGTCACGACTAAATAATACAATTTTTGGATATCACAAATATTTGAATTATTCGAAGATGGACTGATATGATCATATTTTCTATTTGAAACGAGTCTAGAATATTTTGATTGCTATCGTCACTTACATTCAAACTTTGCTGAAACTCGGGTTAATTTATTTCATTCAATGAATACACGTGTTTTTCTTGTTACTTATATGGGTACAGGTATACATTTATATACAATAGTAAAATAATTCATCAGTTAATAATTTATTAATACGAATATTTAACGTATTAATACTTCGTCCTTATGCCTCTATAATTTCTATTAGTCCCACATAAATACGGATACTAACATTGTTATATGAAAACTTTTTATTTCATTAAAAATAGAATTTTCTATTAAACACGGTTTCGATGTATTATGAAGTTCCAAACCACACGTATAATTCGTCTCATTTCTTAGAAAATCTTCGGATTGGTCGCAGTCAGTTTGCATGCATGACTTACTTCGTTTACAGTGCCTGCAATAAAAATTTGCTGCAAATGACGATGAAAATCCCAATATTTTATTTAGAGCCAAATCTCCTAAAATACAGGCAAGGGCAAAATGTACCAACAATTAATAAAATGAGATATCTAAATTTTGGAATGAATATGATTTTGGTGCATAATATACCTGTGTCTTATCGCCATCAATAATTAACCCAATACCATTTTCTGTCAAATATTTTAATACTAACTATTGTATAAAAATTTCAACTAACAAATTTATTAATTACTAGTTTTAATATCTAAATACAGGCTAGTTAATTCAACCAACTACATTCTAATAGAAATGTTTTTTTGTTGTTGACAAATCTTAGTAAAAACAAACTTACTTGTATTGATTTTTAATATAAAATGCAAAAAAATAACTTCAATCTACTTAGTATTTTGTGGGTTAGTAGTTTTTAATAAATGCTAGTTGAAACAACCACAGTTTTACTAAATCATTTTTTGTGCTTTTTACACTCAAAAATTGCATAAGCAACTTTATCGATAGCGTGTTAAATAAGAAAACAGATATTTCAACTAGGAAGTAGTATTACAAATCGTTAACAAAATAAGTTTTGTAGATTCAACTAATTTTTTATTAAAAACAACTATTTATAGGACAAATACCTGTTTTATCGCCTAAGTAGCTATAGTAAAAACCAAATACCTTTCATAATAGTTGAATTTACAATCGAGTAGGAAACTTAGCTACATCCCAGTTATTTAGTAAATCAACTACGTTATAGTTGTCGAAATAATACAGACTTTCTCTTGGTGTAATAACGCCATTATTTATTCATATAAAGTTCAGATTATTTTAGTATTTTAATTTGTTTTCATGATTTAAATTATTTACATTTAATTTGCAAAATTTTGTTGTTCACTAGCTTTTGAAAATTGTATAAATCACAGAGAAACACAGAAAATCTATCGTAATTTTTGTACCGACATTTTTTTTGTACTTTATTCCGTCCGACGATTTTATTGAGCTTTATTATACTGTCTTTCACGTTTTCTCCGTATTTTTATAAATCTTTTTACAATAACCAAAAAGAATAGAAAACAAATATACCTTTTTTTAGCCGAATAAAAAATTTAATCACATATAGCACCAACAAATATTTATTTCTTAATTTTATAATCAGTTATGATATATAAATACAACATTTAAATAAATCGTTTCTGCCTTAAATGACCTATTTGTTCATTGTTTTATTTCTAAAATTTTATTAACTCAGTTTCGTTCCTCTTGGTATTACATTCTCTTTGGTTGTACTAAATTGGATCGCATTTTTAATTATCATAAGGGACCGGGTTTTCAAATTCATCAACGCCACATCGTATTATAATTTTGGATTTTACGCTTTGGGTAAAGGTAATAATTTGTTCTTGGTTCGTTTGTATACATATTAGAGGTGGAAAACTATCGACAATTTCAACTATCGATAGTATCGATAGTAACATAAAAAACAATCGATAGAAAACTATCGACACAAATTAAAAGACTATCGATATACTATCGATACTATCGGATAATAAATTTATAAACTTTATTCAATTACATAGGTTGACTACAACCAGAAACTATAAAGTCAAGTTATTATAATCGGAAAGTCTCCCAGTTTCCCACTTTGTTTTAAAAGCAGCAAATCGTTTTTATGTAAGAAAATCAGCATCTCAACATTTTTTGGCTTTCAGACCGTTTGGGATCGTTGATCACAAATAATTTGACTAGCATGTAAAAGGAATGACAACAAGAAAAACGTAACTAAAGTTATATCGCATAACCGCACAACTCTCTTGTACGAATAAAATATCAATATCGACCTATCCATTTAAGACCATGGAAACGTCAGTTATCATAATTTTAAGGGAATACGATTTTTGGATTCTACGATGTCGAATTCTTATTATGATAAAATCTTAAAGTATTATCTCTAAAATTGATAAGGTTATGACTGATTTTATATTCTTAAATTAATGCATTTTTAACTAAAAATCCAGCTAAAAGGATTCAAAGCCACTTTATAATACTCTTCAGTATAAACGATACAATTAACGTTTCATAAACGGTACAATTAAAGTGATCCGCTTATTCCTAGCAGCGAAAAGAACTAATTAAACCTTTATACTGGTCTCCTGAAGAAACAGTATTTTTCACTTATCATATTCTTACTTGGATAGGTCGATATATCGATAGTATATAAAAAGTATCGATTGTTTTCGATAGTACGAAACTATCGATATATCGATAGTACTATCGATAGATTTCCACCACTAATACATATATTCCAGTTTTGGGTTTTTATTTTTAAAACTTGAACCTTGCCGTCTTCGCTAGGCAAACAATTTATAATCATATCAATATCCAAGACCCAGAGGGAACTCCGTCAATACTATATCTCCTATAGCTGAATATTTGGTTGTTATGTTTGCCATTTTGAATGATGTTGTAATGTGTTCAAAAATGGCTGCGACAATTGAGCCCAAGACCCAAAAGGAATGCTTCAGTTTTTTCAATTCTTTCAAACATATAGTTAAGCGATTCGTCGGGGCTGCAACATCTCATGAATACGGTATCTGGTGGATGATTCTCCAATAATGAAGTGTGCTGGAGTCAGGCGGTCAAATCCTTTAGGTTAATTGTTCAGCAAACTACAAAGTGGCCGTGCGTTTAACAGACTTTGAATTTGCAACGACAATATGTATAACTCTTTATAAGACATGGTTGGCGTTTTAATCACCCTCTTCATATGGAATTTAATGAATTTTACACCAAACATCTACAGGCCTCCTACAAGCAGTAAGAAAGGTGGAATGGTCATGTTATGCCTTGACTGCAACTATACTTGGTTATTTTATGACATAATAATATGATGATGGTTAGACTCGCGATAAACTCTTAATCCTTAATTAAGATCCAGGACTTAAACCTGTAACGAGATCAATTGTTATTAGGCTTTGTAAACTCCGGCATTTACACACTTGCATCGCGACCAGTTTAGCATAATCAGTCCCGACTTACATGAACGGTCGCATTTCTGTGCGTGACCTGGGAACGTCACCCATCAATTGTCTTGCAGTTTGCTGTTTGTGCAAGTATCGTTGATGATATTAATCCATCAATAGTTTCGAAAAATGATGGTTATATACGGCAGCAATATTGGATGTTTCCGGTGATGATTTGTTAGGCCTACCGCCTACCCGTTAAATACCCTCAGCCTCAATAAATCGGTGAAATGTCAATAGTCTACTTTCATAATGATCGGTTTTTGTTGCATCAGCAGATGTACATATGTCACCAGAATAAGCTTTAGCTTGAACTTTCTTAATACACAGTTTCTCTGCTTTTTGATATTCCGCAGCAGTTGCAACAGAATAATAAGACTTATTGTTTCTAAAATATTAAAAAATTCTAAACCAACAAGCAATATTAGAATTAATTTTGACATTGACGAAAACCGCACCACCATCTCTTAGAACCCTATCTCCCGTGCTTATATCACATGCATCTAAACCTTTCTCTTCCCCTCCTTCTTGGCGTGTTCATTATTGTGAGTAATACTCGCTCAAGTCAAGCTTAACCCATTTCGGACCATGCCACCAAATTGATGACGTTATTAGTTGATTAGTTCGGATTTTCTTTGAATTTAACATACCAATTTCGTTGTGGTGGAGCCAACAACGCTAACACTGTCGTTGAATCTGTGAACGTGAATGTTCCTACATCGGAAATTTGCAAAGATTCTTTTACACTAATAAGTATAATAAGTCGAAATGCTGTAGAATTTTCAATTTGAATGCATCTTGGAATCCTTATTCTGTGAACTTCTATAGCCACATTTTTTGCATCAAAATCTAAAAGTTTATTAATATTGGCGCTACCTAGTCAAAAAAAATTGGCTTTATTGTTATTAAAGTTCCGTGGTGACATATCTGGATTTGAACTTGGAATGGTGCGAATAATAGATCACAGGAGTTGGATTTACACTTAATCAAGTTCATTCCATATAGGACTTTAGTGTGCTTACTAAATCCTTTTGTATAACTTTTGCTTTTTTCGGTGTTATCTATGCTACACAGCAAATCGTCCACATAAAATTAGTTCCCGAATTAACTTCGGACAGCAATCGTCCATATAAATTTGTTCCCGAATTAACTTCGCGACTTCCGGATTAGTGTTCTTGCAAGCTATTGAGATTTGTTTCAATGATCTGGATGCTTGAAATGGTACACATGACAATGCATATGTTAAGAGATTTTAGGCGGTAATGCCACATTGGTTCATTTGTTACACAACTCGTTAGAAATGTCTGTCTTATGGATGAACTCATATCTGCAGTATACAACTAGACCCACTATTAAGGTGTCGTTTATTATAATGCCGTTCAAAGTTTTCATTGGACTTATTATAACTTTCGATTCTGATATTTCCTCAATATATAAACAATCATCCCTTACCCGCTGATTATAGCTGAACCGTCGTTCGATTGAAAACAATAGTAACATAGCGTGGTTTAATGAATTGTCCAACGAAGGGCGGTTTTTCTTAGATGACAACCTTAGCATAAATGTGGCTATTGAATCTCGATTAAAAGTCAGCTCATCTTTGTTAACAACTAATTTGCGAGGTATTTCCTCTGTTTCCCAAAACTGATATAACAACTATGATAAGTCTACTTGCGTAGTATTGCATTGCAGGAAATGATCATCTGATTCTGCAGTATGTGCACTCATTTGTAGGTCTCCGAATATCATCCATCCGAATTTCAGTCTTTTGTGCGACTGGCTATTTTTCGACATAATTTTTTCTGATCCAATAATCTCAAAAAAACTTTGGTGCTCCTAAAATCAAGTCAACTTTTGATCTTGATTGGAAATTCGGATCTGCTAACTGGAAATTTTTGATAAAATCCCAATCTTGTATTGAGGATGAATTACACCCAGCGCCATAAAAATGTGCGATTTGAAATTTAAAAGAAAATATTTTAAAAGGTATTATTTGCTTTATGGATAAATGACACAAATTTCAAATACTGGTTAAAAACCAAATTTTTGTACTATTTTATATATTTTTAATAACTATTTTTGTGGTCGGAAGTTTTAAACCTACTAAACTATGAGCAGCGAATATTTCCTAGGTTTATCGTATAAATGCTGCGTATGCTTCAAATGCTTTTTTGCACCAAAATAAAAATCTACAAAACAATTTATTTATAAAAATGGTTATTTTTATTAAAGTTAAGCCTAAACATGATTAAAAAAATATATGTAAAAAAAAAAAAAACATTTAAAAATTCAATAAAATTAATATTTAGTGGGCCTTCCCTTGGCTTTAATGACATCCTTAATCCGAGACGGCATCGAATCATATAATTTCTCCAAATATGCTGTTGAAATACCTTCGAACCATACTTTTCCAATTAACTTTTTCTGTTCTTTAATAGTTTTCGGCTTATATTGCTTAATCTTGTATCCCTTGAACGCCCATAAATTCTTTGTATTGTTGATGTCTGAACTATTTTCTGGCCATGGTAGTGACTTGATCTTCAAAATTTCTTTAAATTCTATTACCTAAACGAAAACAACAACGGCTATATCTTGCAAAGCGTGATCTATGAAGTGGAGTCGAATCATCTTCAAATATTGGATTTGTAATATTTTGTTTACAGAACCTTCTAGAAGGTAAATGGATCCCATTCCAAAAGCTGTTATGTATCTCCAGATTTTAACGTATAGCGAATGTTTTAATATCGGTAAAACGGATTGTGTTGAATATCTTTCTTCATTTCGTCGCCGACCTGTCATCCTTCCGTCGGGCTCAAATGTATTAAATTTAGTCTCGTTCAAAAAGCCTTCTCTCCGTCAGTCCTTGGAAGTCCAATTTTTCCTTTCATTTGTAAATTTTAATCTTTTAGCTCTCATTTTTAGGGTAAGGAGCGATTTTTTTGCCGGTCGACAAGCGTTCAGCCATATTTCATTTAACCTTCTATGTACAGTACGAACCGAAATTAAGCCGTTAGTTGTTGCTAAAAGGTCTCCTTTTAGCTCAGCGGCAGTATTGAATTTGTGCCTTACCGTTAATCGGTTTAATACTCGATCTAAGCGATCGGAGGTCAGTATTTCTTACAATTTTTGGGTTTTCACAATATCGCTTTAAAAAACGTCTTACCCGGATTCAATACAATTGATCATTTCCCCTATTATCACATTTATGTATTTTTTACCATGAAATTGCAAAATTTTTGCTTTTTCGTCAATATGTAGTTTACAACGACCCATTGTAAAATTTACTCTTTGATGTCTTAACTGGAACTATAACTAATATTTATCTAGATTACCACTATAAATTATTTCAGAACAATTGAAATATCAAAGAAAAATAAATAGAATAAACAAAAGAGACAAAATGAAAATAAACCAATTCGCACATTTTTATGGCGCTGGGTGTAGCTTGAGAGCCCGAGTATAATATTGCTCTACACCGATGCCGTTTGCCAAACCCCGTTTGCCAAATTTTTGAATTCATTTGTTCATTAATAGTTTGATGATCCATAGATTTATCTAGAATTTTCCTAATGGTCCTAAAAATTAAACATTTTAATAATTTTGCAAAAGTGGCTAGAAATTTTAAGAATATAACATTATCCTTGCAAAAAATTATTAAATAATTCAAGATTAATTTCTACTTAATAGTATTTGTAATAAACTTGATGATTTGTTACCATCGAATTAAGGATAATTGAATCAGTCAAGCCTTATTTATGAACGTTGTAATAAAGGTGGCTCCTATTCTTTGTATTCACAAACCATTGAAGAAATTAAAACATTACATTTTTTTTGTAATATATTTAATTAATAGTTTCGTACAGAAAGGTAAATTATTATCCAATTTCATTACTATAACCAAATTTTAAATAATTTCCTTTATTTCTATAGCAACTAATTTAGGGTTAAAAGGTTCAACCATTGCTTTGGAATCGTACTGTACCAAAATGTGCGACAACCTAACACTTTTGAGTATTATTCAAAAGAAAACAATATCAATGGGCCAAGCGATTTGGAGTACTATTTTTTTGATTGACCAGAATGCTGGTATTATGAAAATTAAAAAAAGGGTTGGTTTTTTAAATCAATCATGTTAAAATTCAAACTGATGCTAATATGTATAACCCAGAGATCATACTACATAATTTGTAACGTATTGGTTTAAAAATCTGTCTTACACCAAATATGTAAGTGATTTTGATTTGTATTAAATGTTTGTTTTTCTACGTTTCTAATTCCTTTATAAAAGCTTGGTTTGATTTGTCATTATGACTTTATATAATCAAGGTTCTTCGCTTATTCAAACTTAAATAAATCTCAATTTAAAAAAAGAATTTAAAGTACTACCTACTTTAGAAATAGACGAGAATTTGGAACGTTGAAATAAGGTGAACGTGGATATTTCGTTGATGATATGTACATATAACATAATTCATCGTCAAATATAACAGATATGTGTACAAATACAATTTTACGAAATTCATCTTTTCAACGTCAAATTAGCATTATTTTTACGAAGCACGTTTCAACAAAAATATTATGTGCTTAAACACAAAATCTGAATTAAGCTTTCCTCAATAAAAAAAATTCACTTAAAATTGTTACTTTTTGTTGTTTTTCTGTTATAAGTTCAATAATTTAACCTCAGTGAAAAATCACTTGCTGTTATGTAAATCATATACCATAATAAATAAATCACCTAAAAATATAAATTTGTATATACCATAAAGGATTTAACGTCTTTGCTCTTTTCAATTTTATTTCAATTTAACAGAAGAAAAAAGAAAAATATTTTTAAGGTTTTCTCAATGGTACTTAAATAGCATAAAATTGGTTTAACAAAAAGAAAATATTATGAAACCTCTTATGTTTTCCTTTCATTCGCCAACAAACAAATACAATTGGTTTAATTGTTGTTATTTTCAAAAGCTAATTATTGATGTTTGTTCAACCCAAAAAGTCGAATAACAAACTCCTTTTTAATAGATCCCCTCCCTAAGGAACGTTTAGATAAACAAAAATAAACATGGTCCCTACTTAGAGTAAGTTTACAGTTTATAACAAAAAATGTTACCAATTTTAGTTACTATAGGTACTTGTAATGGTAAAATAATAGGATGTAGGTGTAGCAGCTTTGGTGATTTTACATATTTGGATTTTTGGTCGTTTTTTAATTTATTTAAGGGTGGAAAAACAAACCCAAAGCATTTTGGGTCTGTTTTAATGAATTTTAATTATTTTTAATCAAATTTAATATAATTTTTCGTGAAACTTTAATAATTATTTCTTAAAGAGATTAACTCCGATTTTGTTGTGCTTTCATTTTTAAATGCCGCACCACAATTAATTCAATTTTTTGTTTGCAATGTTTTTTGGTAGAAAATTAAAAAAAAGTTTCACTGTATTTAATTTCAAACGAAACAAACGAAAACTTTTTTAATGAGGGAAAAATTGATTCCAAAATGGAAAGCATTAATAACAGGATGTTTTTCAAAATGGGAAGGAAAGTGTTACAGATTTGACAAATTATGTTTTTTAATCGAATGGTGGCGTAGGCATATTTTGGTTTTAATGAAAAATTATAAAAAATTTGTGAAGCGTATAATGGAACCTAAAATTTGTGGTCGCTTGTTTTTAACAAATTTCCTCATTTACATTTGTGACAGGATACAGGCTCATGGCTATACTTATATAATCATCTTACTGTGGATCGCAAATATTATTTCCTGAGAAAAATCAAGAATTGTTTTCAATAAGTGGAATACCCTCTTGGCCTTCTTAATATATATTACGAAACAGATCCTTGTCAAATAAAAATTAGGTATATGAATTTGATATTAAAATACAAAATTCTTGGATTTACCTCTGGCAGTGTATATATACAGGGTGGCTGATGAAAGCCGCTACCAAAAAAAAATTGAATAACTTTTTTTCTATTCAATGAATCTAGTTAATTTTTTTTTTATTTTGCAGATTGACTTTTACATTTAACAAAAATGGATAACTGGGACACTGAAACAAGAATTTGGATTGTCCGCCGCTATCACGCTCTGGAGTCCGTAGTTTCGGTTCAAAGAGAGTACAGGCGCACGTTTGGCGGCAATCCTCCGAGCAGATGGACCATAATGAGACTTGTAAACAATTTTGCCGAGCATGGGACAGTCAACAGAAGACCTTACCATCGAAACCCTTCAGTTCGAACGGAGGAAACAATCGCTGCTGTAGCTGCTGCCATACAAAACAATCCACGTGTTTCGACAAGAAGCTTATCTGCTCAAATGGGTATAAGCAGACAGTCATTACAGTCAATTATGCACAAAGATTTGGACTTATTCCCATATAAAATTCAATTGGCCAACAAACTGAACGCTGCAGACTTGCCGATTCGCTTGGAATTTTGCCAGAAGATGCTTCAAATGGTGGAAGAGGATGGAAACATGTTGAACTGTCTTTTCATGTCTGACGAGGCCCATTTCGATTTAAACGGCAACATAAACAAACAAAATTGTCGAATATGGAGTGCTTCCAACCCACAGTTACTCCATGAGACGGAATTGCATCCACTTCGTGTCACAGTGTGGTGTGCAGTTTCATCACGCTGCATTATCGGGCCCTACTTCTTCGAAGAAAACGGTCACACCGTTACGGTTACTGGAGACCGTTACTTGAGCATGTTGAGAGAGTTTTTCTATCCAGAATTACGCCGAAGGAGAATTTCTTTCAACTCTGTGTGGTTTCAGCAAGATGGTGCAGCTCCTCACATAGCCCAACCTGTTATGACAGAATTGCGACGAAAATTTCCCAATAAATTGATAAGCAGAAACTCCACATTCCGTTGGCCACCCAGGTCGCCTGACCTTACTGCACCTGACTTTTTCTTGTGGGGTTATTGCAAACAGGAAGTCTACAAAACAAAACCAACAAATTTGAATGAACTAAGGCAATCCATTCGAGAAATAATTGCGGCTATTCCTGTCTCAACTCTCCAAGCAGTAATGAACAACTTTTTGGTAAGATGCCGCACATGCATCAACGAGCAGGGGGGGTATTTAAATTCCATTATTTTTAAAACTAATTAAGCTATATTTAATAAAATTGAATGAGCTTTAACATGAATAAAAGAAAAATGAATTCCATACACTGAAAAAAAAATTATTTGAGTTTCTTAATGTAGCAAAATTCATCAGCCACCCTGTATATATATAATATTAAATTGATGGCCAGAAATGTTTACATTATTTCAAGGAAATGTTAGGGCACGAAAATAAATGCTACACGTGGGAATAAAAGCGGAACAATAATTCCTTGCGATTTGGAAAATATTTTTTCTAGGTATAAAGAAATTCTACGTGCAAAACAATAATATGTTTCTTACTGTTTAAACCTAAGAAAAGAGCTAAGTTATATGGAATCCGTTCATATTGGTTAAACAAAAAAATGTTGGATAAATTAAAATATTTTGAAAAATTTGAAATGGTAGTGTAGTCTTTCTGAGTACTGGATATTGGTATTGATTTATCTTAACTTTTCATGTCTTATCAAATTATAAGAGGTTATAGTCTTTTATTTATGTAGCTAATTTATTTAAACAGCAAAGAAGAAACATTTTAAAGAGAGTACCTAATATAAAATTTAAACAAATCGAAATTTTGTATAATATTGAACACTAACTATCCGATTTATTTTAATTCGTGCCAATTTTGTTGTAGAATACCTTGATGAACTTTTCTTTTTTACTCTCGTCCAGAGTCCACATAAGACTACTTAAGAACAGCATCATGGTCAGGTTCTAATCATCTACTTTTACAAACGAAATCAAATTGTCCAAACACTATCGAAACACGCAGATGTAGAGGTGCCGATAGATTTCTCGTAGTGACACAAATAGAATTCGCTCAGGCAAGGTGATAATTTACTGCCCATGGAAATGCAAATATCTATATGGAGGTCCTAAATCTAAATTTTAAATAACATTATTCTCCTGATCTGTTTTTTATTGCTGAGCGCGAACTACCAAACGGTGGAATGTGCAGGCTGTATTATCTTATCCTCCTGTACTATGTTATAATGTATTTTCTGCATTCACGAAATCCATAATATTCGTTATATACCTGTACATTCCGGGTGATTTGGCTATTTTATTAAATTCATTTATCAGTCAAGTATATAGACAAATTTTTCGTAATAGTATTTGAATTAGAAACGACCTGCCTCATTTTACTTCCAAGCCTTTAAACTTCCGGAAGTACGTAAAGGACAGAAGTTTCCGAATAAAGCGCATACTATTACATTACAAAAGCACATACTATTACAATTTAAAGAATTTCTCTTTTGCGTTCGTCCCTGAAAATTACCTTATGCATTTACATATTTAATTTTATCTGCCACTAAAATATGTATACCTGCCAAATATGTGTTCGTTGTTTCTTAGTTTTTAAACTGAAAAAAGGTACATAGTATACATAATAACTATACAGCCCGTTTGGACTCAAGCAAACAAATTCAGAAACTTTTTCGTCATCTAATACCAGTTACAAATTTGATGAAAACAATTCGAGCTCGCTGGGACGTGGAAAGAATAAACATATCGCTGATGACGATGCAAAATTGTATCTACAAAATTCCTCAAAATCGTTTTATAGATTTATCGGTAAGAAAATTAGTAAGACTATTCAGCAAGTCTTTTTAATTAAATTTGTGACAGCACAACTTTGAACGTTTTCAAAATTGAAAAAATATTAAATTTTATTAATTGTAATGTTTCTACTATGACAAATTTGCTGATTTGTCCAGCTTTCTGGAAAATATCAAAAACCTAGATACCCGTTTTTACGTTTCGAAAAGGACTTTAATTTTGGAACAATGGAAGTACTCTTCGAGGCTGAAAGAGCGTATTTAGCAGCGGGAAATATCGCCACCAAAATTCCAGCCTAAACGACACAAAGCTCGATGCGTCAGGTTTAATGTGAAAAGCAGCAATTAAATCTATGTTTAAAAATGTTTTTGTAAGCAGAGAGTAGGAAAAAAAATTTTTAAACAAGCATTTAATTTTAACGGCGATTTAGTATCGGTAGTTAGTCCTATCACAGCACTTATACTGGAAAGGGGGACCGACACACTCACTTGTAGTGAAGCAAGACCAGTCTGGTAAAAACTAGACTTGAAGCGCGCCAGAAGATTAAACCCTCGTGTTTGTATTTTTAATAAAAAAATTTATTACAAATTGAATTGACCGTTTCTTCAAAATTAATTTTCTTATACGCTAAATTTTTTGAAATTGTCTCATTCCATAACCATTGCCCTCTACAAACGATCACGAATATCCATGCATTACTTTTAAGATCATTGCTGTCCTCACCGAAGTGAAGTTAGCCCAGACTGTCATCCCAGAAAAAATTATCATTAGGCAACACTACAATTTCAACGTTATCCCAGTCCAATATTATTTCATACGATATAATTTACTCTAGCCCAGAAAATAATTTTTGTTTTATTTTAAAACAAATTTTATTAAAAAAAATCGCATAAATTTAAATCATGTATTATTCGGGAAATTATAAAAGAAAATCTAAATTTTAAAGAAAAGGGCCTAAAGGTTAAAAAAGTACAGTAATTTGACCCAGGGATGTTTCCAAATGGAAGCAATTTGGCCCTGGGATGACCGGGATGTTACTTCATGCAAACCATCGATAAGCCATTCGAATTGGCATTGCATTATCTAACTCCATAAATAATATCAAGTTGATGTGCATGTTGAGATTGGCGCTGTAATTATTTAAATTAGCATAATACTGAAATTTGATACAAATGGAAGCGATTTGGCCCTGGGATGACCGGGATGATTCTTATCCGGAAACCATCGATAAGCCATTCCATTTGTATGAAATTTAAGTATTATGCTAACTTAAATAATTATAGCGCCAATCTCAACATGCACATCAACTTGATATTATTTATGGAGTTAGATAATGCAATGCCAATTCGAATGGCTTATCGATGATTTGCATGAAGTAACATCCCGGTCATCCCAGGGCCAAATTGCTTCCATTTGGAAACATCCCTGGGTCAAATTACTGTACTTTTTTAACCTTTAGGCCCTTTTCTTTAAAATTTAGATTTTCTTTTATAATTTCCCGAATAATACATTATTTAAATTTATGCGATTTTCTTTAACAAAATATGTTATAAAATAAATGAAAAATTATTTTCTGGGCTAGAGTAAATTATATGATATGAAATAATGTTAGGCTGGGATAACGTTGAAATTGTAGTGTTGCCTGATTGATTGATTGATGATTGATTTGGAATGTACGACCAAGCATTTAGCAGGATCTCCCGGTAATTCTAAGAATTATTGGCGCCGGGCCCACCGTACACCCTTTGTTACATTTATTTGGAAGGATAGGATAGGATTGTTAGTATAGGATTGAGATCAACCCGGTTACAAATACCTTAGCGGTCAATTGTTAGTATTTACATTTTTTCTATTAATTACTATACTATGTTATTTCTACTAACTGCTTTCCATCCTTGGTATCCTACAGGTAATGTTAATTAGTACCTACTCAATTACTCCTTATATATTTCCCACCACCTTAACTATTCTTTCAGTACTACAAACACCTTAATTTTAATGTTAGAGTCTATTTCCCTCGGCTGCTTCAGCTTTCAGAACCCGTCTTTGGACATTTGTTTAATTCTAAATATTAACTAGCTGTGTATGTCTGATTTTATAGTAAAAACTGCATTCTGAAATTACATTCATTAGGTTGCTGGGTCCGATTTCTAGTAATTTCTGCAAATCGTAAAACTTATTAATTTAAATTCCACTTAAGAGTTATAAAGCAATAGCTCAGGGACGACCTAGCATAATGGATGTAGTTAGTCTCCGCTGTTAATTGACATGCTTTCAGCCATACTGGTCACTCTCTCAACTTAGAACTACAATTCAGCTGAATTTCAAGCCTAAGGCTCGTTTCCTGGAATACGCCGAATCCACAGCATGGAAAGAAAGGTACATTAGTAAAATTGTTAGTAATAATTTATAAAGTAAGTTAGCACAAAACAACAGAACTTCTACACTACATAATTTTTTTTAACTGCTTATTGTTCCTGGAGCTGCGAGTTGATTCAAGCTACAATTTCATTCTGAAAATCAGGATTAAAGTCAATCCTTATAAAGATTGTTAATTCGGAATTGTGTTATATTTTGTAAATTAAGTTATTTATCACTAAACTAGGGAAGGGACTCTACACTAAATGATGAACAAAATAAATAAGACGAATCGTCTTATTTATCGTTGTATAATAATCAAGTAAGTGTTTGAGAGTGACTTAACTACAAATTAATCAGCCATTCAGTTATTTATAAGAAAGTAATCAACACTTATTCAAAACCAAATTCAAATTCAAAATTCAATATAATAAATTCAATTATGTAGTATCAGCCACCCAATAAAATGATCTCCGCCACTCTAGTCACCTTTGCCACTCAGATACTATCGCCAACTTGCCACTAAGACTACGGATATTTATCCCATGATGCAGGTGTGATAAAATTTCTATAAAGCCAAGTTCTAATTTATTTAAAATTAATCATTAATTTAAAAATCTCCTTAAAAATAAATTTAATTAGTCCTCTAAATTAAAAGGATAGCAAATTAATCACTAAATTTGACAAGCTTTAAATAATAACCTGTCTAACACTAAAACAAAGCAGCTTCAATCTTGTACAAGATATAGACACCTAAGTAGTCAATTGTTCATTATGTTATTAGTGTTATATATGGTGGAGAAAAAGATTAGCACCAGTCAGCATAATTCTAAATACTATAAATCCGCTTGACGCTTGAAGATTCCGGTAGGCTGAGATAGGTTTCACTGGACATCCTAAAAATCGCAATCGTAATTAAATGGTTATTTCTAAACTTTACTTTTTTAAATAAAGTCTCATTTCTTCAATTTTAAACTATAGGAATTAAAATCGAAACCAGAGTTTTATTGAATTGACCACCGATAAACTTACCCCTCCCCCCTCCAACTATTAAATTTAAATTAAAATAAAATCTAAATATTTAAAATATTTTTTTTTTTAGTCTGAAACAAATTGTAGATTAACAACAACTTTAATTAAGATCCAATTCTCGCTACAACCTCCCGTTAAACCAAAGAAGACGCTTCCATGTTCTGGAACCCTTTTTAAACTATTAACATTTATGCTCATTAATACCTCTGAAAATTGGGAATGATATCAAAGGGCGGAATGTCGAAGGGCCGAAATGGGTCGAAGGGCCGAATGGGTCGAAGGGCCGAATTTTTAATATTCACTAATTTACATCAATAAATCACAATAAAATTATTTTATTCGTCTAAATAGAATTTTCCTTCACTCTAACGAATATAAAATGCTCTGAAAAAAAAAATAATCGGCCCTATGTTTCTAAAAATCAAAAAACAATAAAAGAAAAGTTCGGCCCTTCGACCCATTCGGCCCTTTGAAATTCGGCCCTTCGTACTCATTCCGAAAATTGAAGTTAAATTAATCCGTTATTTCTACACAAACCGCACTAAAGGTTAATTAAATTTAAATTTAGACTCTGAAACTAAGTATAAATTAACCAATCGGTAAAGCAAGTTCCACAATTTCGCCCTCGCACACCGCTTCAAGTTCCAGGATACTGCGTCCAGCAGGCAACCTCGTGCTGATCCAGATGCTGTTTAATGTTTAATCATAATCCACTCAAGCAATTCACCCAAAGTTATCCATATACGTAGTTATTTCGCATTTAAATTTTAGGCGTAAACAATGACAACAAATGATATGCAGCGAAACATGTGTATCTGTTGTCCGATGAGACACCCCCAAGTACGGGACGACCCGCCACTACGTTTTGGGGCCACCACTCGTCCGACTTCAGCGGAAAGTGACGATACAGTTATTAGCAAATCAGATTCCAATTACGGCTATATGAGTGACCAATAACCCGAAAAAAAACCCTTAAGTAATTGAATAAATTTGCGCTATCAACCATGCCCGTGGTGGAAAGTTATAGTTATAGCACAGAAAAGAATGAACAGATATTGAAGTTCCACGTCAAGCACTCACACAGAAATACTCAATCCAAGAAACCTAATCCTGCTCCAATCCAACCAGTTAAGACAGAGTCAACATAATACAATATTACATATTTCGTCTCTCTTCCCTTTATTTTTACAAAAATTGTATATACAAAGAAGAGAAGCGAAATATATCACCGTACTAAATTGTCCCTGTCCCGACTGGTTAGATCAGAGAAGGAACAAATCTCTTAGATTGAACACCTTCACGTAAACACTTGCCACGGAACCTCCACATCCGTTCACTTCTCTCCGTGGTTATAGTATTTTAAAAATGAATTTATAATATTGTTTAAGCAACTTTAAAACTTTAAAATTAAACTGAATGAAAGCAAAAATGAAAATAAAACTTAGCTTATTGTTGTTGTTGCTGCTGATGGTCGCTCGATTATTTTATTTTATTATTTGAAGTTTAGGTATTAGCGATGAAGGTCCCCCAAGCGTCCCCTATATTAGTGTTATAACCGTATTATGTAATATAATATAATAATTTAATTTTCCGAAAAATTATTATTTTCAAGAGAAACAAAATAAACGCGACCGACTGACTCAATCGTTGAAATTGTAGTGTTTCCTGATCATAATTTTTTCTGGGATGAAAGTGTGGACTAACTTCACATACATGCTGTCCTCTACATTCCAATAGGAAAATAATTATAAATAACTGTACGGAGTATAATAGTAAGAAGAAAATCTTAAATAATTAATTAAAAAAAGTAAGCAATTGCATTGAATTGTCAACCGATAATCTTTGTTTTTTTTACGATTCCAGTACACCTCGTGAATTAAGAACGTTCTGAGAATACTCATGGGACACGGCATTTTTTGACATTGGTACACCTTTAAATGCATAGTAATCATTTTCAATAAATAAATACTTAGGCAAGTTGAAGATAGACAGCCTGTCGGCTCTCGAAAACAGTAAAATGCAAGATGTTCTACGCCACCTAAGCAGCTCTAAATGGTTCCAGTAAGGGTAAAGGGGATAAATTCTGTGCAACTCCAACTAATACAACATAACCTACTAAATTTTAAGTTTTATAGAATTCATAGGATTAATAGAGTTTAATGGATTTACAGAATTATTGGATTTATAGAATTCATAGCATTTATTGAATTTATAAAATTTATAAAAATTAAAAAAGTTTAGAAACATTAAAATTTGTAGAATTTATTGAATTTATAGAAATTACAAAATTGTTAAAATAAGTCAAATTTTAGTTTGTAGAATTTATAGAGACTAATTACAATTTAATGATGTTATTAACGAATTGATGAAATCTATAAAATTCATAATATTTAGAAAATATAAAGATTTTAAAAACTTATTAAAACTTATAATATTTACAAACTTAAAACTTATATAATTTATAAGACTTTTAAGATTTATAGAATTCACCGAATTTACAGGAAAATTAAAAGAATTTACTAAATTTTAAAATTTATCCACAGGATTTGTAGAATTTGAAACAATAGGTTATTCCGGAATTAGCCAGATAGATCAAAATTTTTGTCAGATCGAAACTGAATTGCAAAACTCTTAACAATTTTTCCTTTTCGTAAATTTATAAAATTATTTACAGAATTTATAAAATTTATAGTAATTATTGAATTTATAGAATCATTAAAGTTTATAGTGTTTATCGAAATTTTTGAATTTATAAATATTATAGAATTCAAAGACTTTATAAAATTTATAGAATTTATAGAAATTATGGAATTTTTAGAAAAACTAAAATTTGGGTTGGTAGAATTGATAGAACTGACCAACTTGAAACAATTCATAGAACCCATAGAATCTATAAAATTTGAAAATTTTTTAAAATTTATGAAATTTGTGGAGTTTATAGAAGTCATGGAATTTATATAATTCATAGAATTTATAGAGTTTAAAAACATATTAGAATTTATAACAATTATAGATTTTGTAAAATTCAGAGAAGGTATAAAATTTATTGAAATTATATAACGTGCCCGACACACTATAATGGTAAATGATAGGCACAAATTTGGCGCTAGTCTACCGGAGCGTATATTTCCCCGAACTAAACTTCAGATGAGATGCTTGCTGTGATGAAACTACCGCTTAGGATAACCACACCTATTTAGATTGGATGCAAAACGAATTAAAAAAAAGAAGGTTTTATAGAATTAATAGATTTTAGTTTATAGACATATTAAAACATTAAAAATTTATAGAATTTATAGAAATAAAGAATGTTATTATATTTTTTAGACTTTATAGAATTTGTAGAATTTACTGAATTTATAGGATTGATATAATTTATAGAGTTTGAAGAATTTTTAAATTTAAAAAATTTGTATAATTACTACAAATTCTACAAACTTTATAAATTTCATAAATTTTTGTAGTTCTATAAATTTTTTATATCCTAATTGTAATTTAGTATGGTTCATACATATGAGCATTAATTATAAAAATATCTAATATTTTAAACAAAATAAAAGAAATATGTTGTGCTTTAAAAAATTTTGATTTTTAATTTTGTTTTCAGAGATGATTTAAACAATAATAAATTCTGGAATTGTTTCCGGAATTCCGGAATCGAGAACATTGAAATTCGAAAAAACCGGAATTTGCTTTTTAGGCAGAAATTGGATGCCCTACTAGCGGCAGCCACTCAACAAATAATCATTCCTCTGATTAATGAATGAACATTAATAAATTGGTAGGATCCACAATGTTGGCATGTCTAGATCCCATGTGTTTCTTCCGGCAGCAACAAAAAAAAAAATCAATTTCAATGCGAATAATTTCGGATACAAACACCTAGGCGGTCAATTGTTAGTATTTACATTTTTTCTACTAATTACTATACTACATTTTTCTATAACTGCTTTTCCTCCTTGGCTTCCTGATTACGCAATTTAATTGTATACGTGAATACCGGCCTTAAGAAGACAAAATATCGACGATTTATCACCAATAGCGACGCTAAATACAGTAATTGTCATAATTTTTATTACTACCCCTACCATTTGATTATTTTGTGTGTCGCACATCGCACTGTATTCTTTTTGTAATTTTAATGTAGTAATTTACCGTAAGAAATTAGTAAAAAAAAATTACAACCTGTTTTGTTGAGTTGATTGGATTTTTGTGTTACACAAATTAGTCGTAAATGAAACATTAAAGTGAGACTTTTAAATTTTTCAGTGTTGTTTGTGTTTCTAATAAATCGAGGAGCTTAATTAACAAATAATTTTTATAATTTTAAGCCCGATTATTGTGTAAGTGAATAAAGTGATTTCTGTGTTTTGTGTTTTTGAGTGTTTATTTGTGTAACGGAGTGATATTGGAACAGATAAAACAAAGTGACAAAAAAAAAAATTAAGTGACCAATATTTACTCAGTTTCTTTGAATTGGGCAGTGAAAATAAAAGGTACGTAATTCTTTATTTAATAATATTGTTGAGGATAAAACATACGAGGTTCCTTCTATGGTAACTAGTACAGACTTATCGTTGAATCGCTTTTTATGGTTGTATGCGATAAGCGGTTTACCAATTAGTCGCTTTATATATAACCAAACAATGGGCAATTGTTCATGTTAAGTTCATAAAATTCAAAGCGCAGTGTTTTTCAAACCAGGTGTGTCGCTTTTCCTTACCGGTAATATTTATAAACGAAATATTATTAGGCCAGTGTAAAGTGCAAACGTATAAGTGTTGTATTTATGGCGGAAAACAATATCATAAAAAATTTAGAAATTTTGAGTTAGACTATTTCAATAATATTGTAAATAAATTCAAAGGGGTTATTTTACTTTACGTATACATCGAGAAAATCAGGTAAGGAGTATGTATTTTGAAATGTTTAAATGTAGGATTGTGTATCTATAGTTTTTAGGAGGGGAAAGCCAATTTTCCCCGAAAATTACCCCTTTTTCCAGGACAACTTTCACTTTGTTGACGTGATAACGTTTTACACCGCATGTTCAGAAAACTGACCCAAAATTTACCCCTTGGTCGTAAGCAATTACTCATCAACTATAAGGCATTACCTTTAATTTAAAGGTATAGTTGCTTAGATTGGCCCTTCGGCTTTATATTTCACGCATATTATTATCGCAGTGACGTCATCAGGCGGCAAAGGAACCCGCGCCGCGAACCTCTGATTTCGACCGATTTAAATGCTTGAACCAGTGTAGCGAGAGAATGGCTCATCCGATCGGAGATCAGATGGTGTCAATTTTTGCGTAAAAAACCAGTGATGGTTAATTTATATTAAATTATATTAATTAATCTCTACTTAAATTTTAATTAAAAATTCAAACTATATAAATATAAAGGGCTGAAACTTCACGAGGTGATCAGAACTTCGGTCTTTGGTATCTTCAATGGAGGTAGCATTCACCTGTTTCATAAGTTGGTGTGACAATTTTTATATATTGATTTCTATTTTAACCAACATATATTTACTTATACAATATCAACCAAACAGCTCAAAAGCTTCAGTAACATGAGTACAGGCATCCAATTTAACACGAAAAATCGTATTCTAGAACTTTATACAGAAAGTAGTATACCAAATTATACTGATATTCTAACCGTGTAACTGACCATATTCCAGACCTTTATTTAAAAATCATTTTAGAACCCCATTTACAACGCAAATGTCAAATATCATAATAATCGGGTAAGGAATAACCAAGTTCCATCCTACTTGGCATATTCCAGAATTTTATCCAAAAATCATTTTAGAATCCCATTTCCAACTCACATATCCAATTTCATCATATCGGTTATGAAATAGCCAACGAACTCCAGGCCTACCAAGCCATATCCCGAAACTTCACCCAAAACTCATTTTAGCCTCCCATTTCCAATACACATATGTCCAAATTTCATCATAATCGGTTGAGAAATGGGCAAGTTCCATCATACTTGGCCACATTCCAGAATCTCATCCAAAAGTCATTTTAGAATCCCATTTCCATAATCGGTTGAGAAATAGCCAAGTTCCATCATACTTGGTCATATTCCAGAACTTCATCCAAAAAACATTGTTAGAATCCCATTTCCAACACACATGTCGAATTTCATCAATATCGGTTGAGAAATTGGCAAGTTCCATCATACCTTGGCCATATTCCCTCATCCAGAAATCATTTTTGAATCCCAGAACTTCATCCGAAAAACATTTTAGAATTCCATTTCCAATACAAATGTCGAATTTCATAGTAACCGGTTGAGAAATGGACAAGTTCCATCATACTTGGCCATATTGCAGAACTCCATCCAAAACAATTTTAGAATCCCATTTTCAACGCACATGTGATGAAAACTTGTCAAGTTCCATCATACTTGACCATATTCCAGAACTTCATCCAAAAATCATTTAAGAATCCCATTTTCAACGCACATGTCTAATTTCATCTTAATCGGTTGATAAATAGGTAACTTCCATCACACTTGGCCCATATTCCAGAACTTCATTCTAAAATCAATTTAGATTCCCATTTCCGACACACATGTCAAATTTCATAATAATCGGTTGAGAAATAGACAAGTTCCATCATATAAAAAAATTGTTAACTAATCACTACATCCTATTGCAACCCCAACTCAACTCCAACTCAACTTCAACTCAACCCGCAAATTGACCCCCAACTTAACCTTCAAATCAATTCCCAATTCAATGCCCAATTCAATAATCAAACCAGCATATTATATAAAAAAAATCGTAAATATTTATAAAACCAGGTATTTTGGGTCAATTCGTATGGCAGGTACCCCACCCTCTTGACGTACGATCTCCAAAAGCTTTTCAAATCTCCGCCTTGACCATAGAAACAGATTGGCGGAAAAAAATCCAAATCGGACAAGCCGTTCTCGAGATACCACTGGTACAGACATCCAGACATCCAGACATTCAGACATCCAGACAGACGACGACGGATATTTTTTTTTTTTTTTGCTTTTTCGGACTTAGGGACTTTCAAAACGTCGAGAAAAGTGGTTTTGAACCAACAAATTTTTCGTCATTTTTGACAGGATTTCAATACTTTGGTCTTTTTAGACCGAAGTAATAGCGATTTACAGAGATTGTGGGCACCATGACAGACTAGGGATTAGTTTGCCGCAGAGAAATAAAATATTATTATGGTGATTCTCTGAAATATAGCTAGTAAATCAGCTGGACTCATTTTTTAATTCAATATTTCTAAGATTTATACATTAAAACACACTAGATTTTCTTTTTCCTCAAAATTTATTCAGCACAAATTGTTTAAGATGTCATTGATTTTATAACTTCTATTTATCGTAAATTCACGCCACTTGTATTTTCGGCAATGTTTAAATAGCTGTACCTCGGAAGCATAGGACACTATGTCACAAATATAAAATTCGTTGTAATAACTGAAAAAAGATTTTTTCATCAA
This sequence comes from Tipula helvola, assembly GCA_963556165.1. NCBI lineage: Eukaryota > Metazoa > Arthropoda > Insecta > Diptera > Tipulidae > Tipula > Tipula helvola. The sequence continues at coordinate 42,248 of CAUVYM010000047.1, forward strand.
TTTTTTTTTTTACTTTAACGTTATTTTACTATTTTTTTTAACTACAATATAATGTAATACTTTGGCTACCGTATAGGTGCATGTTTCAAATAGTTTTATATGAAACTAAAATTGTAAAAGTTTTTGAACTTATGTGCATATGGTTCTTTTGCCTCTAACGGAATCTACACATGGTGTTATCTTAAACGTGTGTAGTATCGTAATGACTTTGAAATTTTCATAGTATTATATTGCATTAGAAAGAGAATTAAACATAGTTAAATACCAAGTGTATAGTTCATTTTCGGAAAAAATTGGACATAGTGTCGTATGCCTCCGAGGTACAGAATTGTTATTTCACATTGTAGTACCACTTGTACCATCACACTGAAAAAAATAATTCAATGAATCTCATTTGATTAAATGTTTCGGAAGAAAAATTCTTTGAACCAATGAATTTATTAACTGGTCACATTAATTCTAAAATAAACACGATTATAAATTAATAACCGCGTCGTCAATTCAATTAATAGCCATGACCGACTTCTCGTTAATATCCTGAAATCTAGGGAAGTTAATAAAAGTTTCAACAACTTTATAAACTAAATTAATAAGAAAAAACTAGTAAAAACCAGTTTATTCCACTTGAGAAATGGTTAATAGATTAAATATACGTATTTAAATGATTTTCTGAAAGAATAATTCGTTGAATCGATTAAAGTATTTATTGTTTTAATATTGCACTTATTTAGTTTGATGGGGAATTACCACTTTATTATGTTAGAACATATTTCTTAAATTAAATAAAAACTTCATTTTGAATGAGGTTTTAACCTAATTCCAAACCTTTTCTTAATAATTCCCTAAATAAATGTTTGATTATCGTACCACAACACTCTAGAATATATAACATATTGCTTGTCAGTTTCTTGTTTGCGTCTCTAGAATTGGTCTTGGCGTCCTACTTCCCTCTCCTCTTTGATCGCGTTAGCTCTGGTTGCTTCAGTATTTTACAGACGCAATTCAACGATTGGACGGCCAGACTGTTTTCATCCTAGTTGCCAATATTTCAAAAAGATTTCGTTTTGTGATTGCAGGAAAGGAAAATTGGCATTCGGTTTCTCACTTCTTCTTATTTAGATAATACTGTTACGTAATCCAAGAAAAGTTGTTAAAAGTGCAGTTATTTTTTGAATAATTGAATTTCATTTTAATAGATACAATATAGCTTGTCTGCTTCAGTAGCAGTCAGTATCAATTTGATTTAAAATAAATATAAATTGCACCAAAAATGCTATATGTTAAAATACTCTTGTTAAATTTTATAAAAAAATTCACCTGGTTAACCTCTATACACATGATAAAAAAAATTATAAACTAAATAAATGTTTTAATGGCATTGAAGGAAAAATTAATCAAATAATAATATTTTAATTAATTTTTTAACTACTTTGTTGAATTTTATAAATTAGTTAATGAATCCAATGAAGCTTATTAAAGTTAATAAATATTTTCGTTAACAACATTAAAATTTTAATTGCATTTAAATGAATCTGTAGTGTTAAAATTGTAACGACTTTCTGCTTCTCCGCGTCTTGTTCATGTAATAGTG